>RJWM01005918.1:0-88112 GCA_004363535.1 Dasyprocta punctata | reverse complement strand
TTCTTCTGAGTGTCACACAATGTACGTAGTGTTAATAACCCAGCAGTTGTCTTTGTATTGCTAAAATCTGTTGTATGTAGGAAAATACCATAGTAATATCTCTAACATAGTAATATCTATTCAAAATAAGAGAATGAATTACAAAAATTGTTCAGTATTACATATGGTATGAATTTTTAGGTTACCTTGCATTTAGCCCCGTTGAGGAATGTATGTGATTTTTCAAATGATATCATTTATTCATGATGCAATCAATGGATTGCAGCTTGGAACAGAAACAGGACATCTGTTGTAGCCCTGTAGTTATGTAGAAGTGATGTGCTGGCTCTTTTGCTAGGACTTCAAATCCTCAATTTTGATGGCTTTTCAGGTAACACGTAATGTCATGACTGCAATTCTCAGCCTGCCTCCAGGGGACATCTACAATCTCTCAGTCACAGCTTGCACTGAAAGAGGAAGTAATACCTCCACGCTCCACCTTGTCAAGTTAGGTAAGAAGAGTGCACAGGTGTGGACGTGCAGACAACTGTACTGGGAGAACCGACGTTTGCATCATGTGGTTCAGCAAGGGCTCTTCAGCTTAATGGAATAATAACAGCCAATTCACTCTTATGCACAGAAACATGAACATCCATACTACCAAAAGAGTACATTTGACTTGGTGTAAGTTTTGTGAGTAGGTCTACTGTGTTGGTAGCCAAGGGTGTTCAGTTTTCTTTGTAATATCAGAGGGACCAAATAATTTAAGAATTTAAGGGATGAAAGAACCTCAGAGAATATCTAGTGCTGTGTTTTAAACCTATTGAACAACATTTTCTCTACAAGTGAATATCATGTAATGCCCTCTTTATTACCTTAAATAGAAATTTATAAATAAAATTACCTGTATACTGCTTTTGCTATTGGAAATAACCTCACAACTCTGATATGAAATCAAGATGAAAGAAAAATAATTTATTAAAAAATTACAGATTCCTGATGTATGTATCCAGGCACAACTACTCTGAACCAACTACATAATGAAATTGCCTGATGCCTAAAACGTGGGTAAAATGAGTAAATTTGGGTCTATGGGAAAATTACTAGATCAGTAGCCCTTAGGAGTATAAAAATAAATGAAGGAGTGAGCAAGTTAAGATTGAATAATAAATAAATGAGCCAGCACAGATGCAAGTATATTCTAAAACAGAATTAGAAACAGGATAAACCATAAGAAACTAGAAGTCTTTGCAAATATGATGACACAGTGAGGGAAATGACCTTAATTAATGTAGAAATAGCATGTCAAGGAAAATATTAGGCTGTGGATGAAGGAAACAATGAAGAATGCATATCCTTGTAAATGAGATCAGCATGATTATGTAGTGTGATGTCAGAATAATTCTTTATATTACAACACACAATTTGTAAGTGACATTGTGTAACACAACACATGTCTTCTAGAGTAAAGTGATAATCACTAGATGGTGGACTAATCACTTCTTGAGGCAGGAGAAATAGAGGTTAGATAATGGGTACAAGACACAGGTACAGAGTAAGAATAAGTTCTAGTGTTCTCTAGCATAGTAGGATGACTACAAGTTCACAATAACCTATTATGTTTGATGGAAAACTAGAGAAGAGGTGCTCTATGTCTTTAACATAAACACATGATAAGGAGATAGAAATGCTAACTAGTCTAATTTAATCATTATGCATTATTTTCAAGAGTTGAAATATAACACAGTGTTCCATGGATATGTGCAATTAAAAAATAATGTGCATTCAAAACTCTACCATGTGTTAAGGTGTATTACTTTTGCTTCTGCTACTTGAAAAGAAATCTTGGAGATGGCACCCTATAATTGGCAATAGGCAATAGTAGGTGAGTTGGCATAAAGTTTGTGGTCAACTTCTTGGAACAGTACAAATGTAAAATTATTCACTCAAAATTGATACATAACATATCAATGTATAATATTCCTAGCAGTGATCGCTCATCATTTTCATATCTCAAAAATTAAAAGGTATAGAATAGCAGTAACACAAATTTTTCCAAATAGTGCAATTCACTGACATCAGTGTTTCAGATGTCTGCTCGTTTATGTTTGCTTCAGTCTGCTTCAAAGGGTCCCATGTCATTTCTGTTACTCTGTAAGTTCATATGTGCAGCTATGAGTAAAGGCTCACACAAGAGTGTTTTATTAGTAGCAAAAATGCCATTAATGTCACTGTTGTCAGTGAGATACTTTTATGAAAATTGTTAGATAATTTTAAACTGAATGAAACACAAGTGCATTTCTCTCCAACTCAGTGCATAGGATGCCAAGTCTTAAACCCTTTGACTCATATTTGCCATAGCAAAAACTAAATTCTCATGCTGAAACCCTTCAAAATTATACAGAGAGTTGAAAATACATGAGATTTTGATAGATTCTATGGGCAGAAAATGTAAATTGTGGAATAATTTTTTAAATAATAACTTAATGAACCATTTAAATATCCTTCATGACAACTTTCTTCCAAATTATTTTTACTTAATTTCTTGAAAAACTTCCAATATTAGTATGTAAAAGTACATCTAATTTATATTGATGGTAAATTTATCTTTCTGTGATATTTGAAAGTTATATAGAATGAGAGATATGAGACATGGTTTTTTAATAATGCTTTTGATCATTGTAGATTAAGGAGCATTTTTAATTCTCTCTGAAGTGGCTAAAGTATTGCTGCAAATTTCCAAATACCCTCAAGGGGGCAGTACTGCTCCTGCTGAGAATCAAGGGTAGAGTTTAATCATTCAAGCCGTGTAAACAATCTGCTCTTCTTCCCTAATCTACCCTTGAGTTCTAGGACAATAGAGAGCACCAGCTACTAGTGGTGCAACAATCTTTTTATTAAAAAAAAGAAAAAATTACCTTCCCACCAGTTCCAGCCATTGTCTCCAATTTTGGCTTTCTTGGGTAAAAATGTCAGTTTAAACTCATTTTGAGAAAGAGTATATTCAACATCTCCAGAAAAAGAAGTCTAAAATATTTTTTGGAATTACATGAAGATTATGCTGATCTCCACGTCTTTCTTTTCCCAAGTACTGTTATTACATGTATCTCTAAGTGCTCCTTGGGTCCTGTGAGCTTTTTTCCACTCATTTGGTTTTTCATTCTCTTCTAAAATGAAGTTCAGAGGTGGTCCTACCAAAGTAGCACTTTCAGTAGACTTATTGCATGTATCACTGTCATTTTATATGACATCATGGGTGATTTATGGAGCCTCGGGACTATGAGCTACAATCTGAATAGGTACGATTATGTCTGCCTAGGATTATGAGTTAAAACCCATGATGGTTTCCCAACATCACAAAGTTTTAAGCCTCCATATTCTCCTGCTAAACAGAACTACAACAGATTTCAAGAGGGAAAGACAAGTTCCCAGAGAATTATTTTTACTGAATTATAACCCTTAGAATCAAAAAGTTTTTCCATATCAGTGTCTTCATACCAAATGGAATAGTGTCTCTACTTTGTTTCTCCCTGAAAGCAAGACAATCTGTACATAATGTGTCTCTCTTTACTCCTGACAGTTAAATAGTATTTTTATCCTTTAGTCAAAAAGTCTATTGTCTACCTCCTAAACATGTTATTGTGTTTTATAAACTCTCAATTTTCTGTTAATACAGTGCTTTTTCCATCTGTAACTGCTCAGTAGATGTTGTTGAACTGGAATTGCAGGTCCCTAATTTGAAAAATAATATTCTAGTTAATATTTTTTTATTAATACATGCTTGCAATACATAGTTTTTACATTCAATTTAGAGATTATATGTAATCTCCATCTCTACAGAGTCTACCTCCCTGTTCCTTAACATGGATCTTTATTTTGTGATTTAAATTGTTTATATTTTGGATGTTGCTCTAGTCAGCATATAGCCAAGAATAGTTTCACCTTTCAGAGAATTGAAATGACATTTTCCTTTGGTGATAACTGAACTGGGAGTGATTTTTCATTTCATAAAACTTTCACTCCAATCATTTTGTATTTCTTGACAGCATTCATTCATTTTGGTGCACACAGAATTTGTATTCATTCTACTTTACAGAAAATACACTTCAGTGTACAGATTTGCCAACACTTATTCAAATCAGCGTGGTATTGCTAAACTAAGACCGAAACTAGCCGAATAACCTCAGTTCAACTTCTCTGTGACAGAAGCTTCTGTAAAAGAGATCTGTCTGGTTTAGTGAAAGGCAGTTTCTACTGAAAAGAAATCAAACTACCAGTGCATCCAGTATAGTAGAAGTTAAGCCCACATAGCATGTGAAGGGTGGAGAACCCTTTTCCAATTGAATTGCCAAGAATTTTCAGTTATCATGTCAACATAGAACATCCATAAGAAGATACAGATTAACAGTTGTCTTTTTACATGGCATTGGCTTATACATTCATTGGGAGTTTCGGTTGCCGTCAGTTTCATGGCACTGTGGTAGTACATGATGACCAGTCCCTTTGGTAATCAGTGTAATCAAATCCATGCCCAAGGCTTGTCAAGAACTCCTTGGTGTGAAAGAGTGTCTATTTTTTTTTCCCATATGACCGTTTTCAAGTAGTCACATCTTCTAAACTTGGTGAATCTAACAATAACTCTGGGCCCAGTTTAGGAGAACTTGGTAAGTTTATTTCAGAGAATTAGTTTTGCAACCTTAAAATTAAAAGAAAGGAAGGGAGGAAAGAAAAGAAATAGGAATGAGTTTTTGGAATACCACAAAAACATCTCTGTGGTAATAGAATAGATTAATTCATTTTAAAAATATATAGTGAGAAATTTTTAAGTACAGCTCAGACTACTTGTGGCAGTGAATCAGAAGCCTGCTTTTACTTCCTGTCCATAAGGAGCTTCTGATCTAGGGAAGAAGAGACAGTAACAAGTGTTTCACAAAGTACAGGGCACATGGTACCGAGTGAGTCTGTGCTAAAAGCATTTTGGAGGGATCCTGACTGAGCTCTAAATAACATAAAAGTCATGAAAAAGTTGGGAAAGCATCTTAGAGACCAGAGTACAGAAGATCTTTTAAGGCATGGAGGTGAGATTTTATGTTTACCGCGGTGAGAAGTCACTTAGGGAATTTAAAATAAACAATCTGATTTACCTTTAAAGCAATCCTTTCGGTTTCTTGAGTGAGAAAGTATGCTTACCATCTTTTTTTCTCCACTAAATCAAGGCCAGAATTTTTGGTTAGTTTTCTCATATTTTGTGTGCTGGGAGCCCAGAACATTATGGGGCATATTGTCAGTGTTGAATAAATATTTGTTGATGGATAGAATGAATGAATTTTTTAAAAATACAGAGCCTCAATTATTAGCTTCATTCTCATTGGCTTGCTATACATACGCATATATATTATAAGCTAGACATATATAGCATATGTAATAGACGTGTGTATATAAAAATGGTATGGCTAATCATACTTTATGTCCTCTTCCATCCATTTATCCATTTCGTTTCTTTCTCTCTATGCTATATTAACAGCATTTATTCACAATCTCATCTTGCTGAACTCTTCTTTCTTGGGTGGGGCAGAGGATAAGGAAGATAACACGTTAGTTACATACCAGGAGAAGATTCCAAGAAAGGATGGGTGAGTGGGGCGAAGAACTTTAGGTTTCACTGAACTGTGACTCATAACACTTAATTCACTTCCTACCATAAGTAAGATATCTGAGCAACCATTTCCAAAATAATAAACTAAATGGTTTCTACAAAATAATAAATAATTGTTCTCAAGAGTAGGTAAGACTACAGTGATTGGGCTTTATCAAATCAGAAATCACTTTTCACCAATTTCTGTAACTGTTTGTATTAAACTGAAGAGAGAAGAAAAAATGCAGATCTAACCCTCCCTAAATTCCTAACATTCCAAAATGTTTTGATTCTTCCTTCTCTATGGCCAAACTATATTTAAACAATTTCTACTTTATATAAAAACTTCGATGACATAGATTAAGAAAGTGTAATCAATTGTCCTAAAATCCAAATTTCAAAAAGTGAACAAAACAAACAAACAAACAAAAAGAAAACCACCACATAGTGAGTATGAAGCTCCTTCCTCAATCTGTAACATGTATTAATAAGAAAATGAAAGTTTTAAGGGAAAATGTACACTACCCCAGAATAGATGGAGAAAAATCTGTAGATGCTGGAGATGGAGAAAAAGTACCGACAACAGAATAATAGATGGAGGCAGCGTGGCATGCTGAGGGGGTAAGAGTTTAAGGCAGCAGAAGACAGCAAAAGCAACAAGAGCAAAAGGGTGAGGGAAGCAAGCTTGTTTTCTTCCCTTATATTGTATTTAGGCTTCGCACCCTACAGCAGGTACAGCCCTCACACCATCTCCGTGCCCTCCTCTTGCCCAGGCTGAGGAGGTTTACAAAGTAAGTACCCTGGTCCCTACTGAGTTGCATAGTTAAACTTGTAAACTTCTCAAGTTGACACAATGTATCAACCATTACACACCTGTTATGAGTCAGATCAAAGTTAGTCCTTCTCTTTAGTAATATTTTCTTTCTCCAAAGTATTCTAGCTTGAACACTTTAAAGTTAGGAGATCATTGGGTCTACTCGGATTAAAAAGTACTTACTTGGATTAGGCTAGTAGCTACGAGGTGATAAAAACTGATCAAATCCAAAATTTATTGTGAATGTAGAGCTCACAGAACCTGTCAATGGATTTAGATACCTATTAATGAGTAAAAGTAGCCAGGGAGACACCAAAATGTGAGGCCTATGCGAATAGAATTATAGTGGTGGAGACTATTTTGAAGACTACTATGGATGGAGAAAAGGTCAAGTTCTGGCTTGATGTATCAACATTTGAAGGTGCCTCTAAAATACTAAAGAAGAAATGCTGCTTTCTGAGTAGGTTGTTAGATTAAGGAGCCTGTAAATGTAAATGTAGGAACAGAAAAATGGGTTTGATGAGGTTATTAAAGAAGGAATGAAGTGAAAAATAATATTTTCATAGACAAGTCCTGAGTTAGTCCAACTTTAAAGAGAAATCAGCAAAAGAAGAGGAGTGCCCACTGAGTAAGAAGGCACCCAGGAAAGTGTTAAGTCCTAGGATCCTTTCCGAGTAAAGAAGGCATCTCTGAGAGGGACCACTTTGTCACTCCACCTGCAGCTAAGCCAGGTAAGATGAAGGAGAATGAACCAGTGACCTGAGCAGTGCAGAAATCCTGAAGATTTTGAGAAACATTTGGGAGGGGTGGTGAGGGGGGAAAAAATCTAATTAAAATGTGCTTAAAAGGCAAGGAGGAGATCTCAAGATAGTTGGAATGGCAAAACGTTCAAGACGCTACTTGATAAAAGGAAAGAAAAACAATGAGAAGTTGAAGAATAAAACGATCCAAGTGTTTTTAATTGTACATTTCTCTAAGTGTGTGGAAAGAGCTCGAATACAGGCTTATCAGATTATTCAAAAGAATAGAGAAAATCAATGAGGCAGGGGAATTAGAGGTGAAACTGATTGAAATGATGTCCT
This sequence comes from Dasyprocta punctata, assembly GCA_004363535.1. NCBI lineage: Eukaryota > Metazoa > Chordata > Mammalia > Rodentia > Dasyproctidae > Dasyprocta > Dasyprocta punctata. The sequence goes on along the minus strand of RJWM01005918.1, from coordinate 80,602 downwards.
GGATTGGACCAGACAAGACGGTGCACACGGGAAGGGTTGGGATCTGTGTGAACCTTCAGAAAGAAAGGTGGCCACTGATGGGGTAGTGAGCATGGCAGAAGAGGTGAGGCAGCTTGTGAAAGTCTCTCCTGAAGGACTTCTTAGAAGATGAACGGATACCTGTCATGTAGGTTTGCAGAAAATCGTAACCGCTGTGCATAGACTTTTATTGCCAGCAGCCTATGCAAACATTGCTTTCTGGTTTCCATTTCTGGTGACAGCCATTCACTACCTGTCACTGTGGTCTGGGACTGGACAGTGTCTCGCTTCAAGTCGCATCTCCTCATTTCTTGTTGCACTCTTCCGAGTCACTGCTGTGTGAGCACGGCCACACCTCGTCACACGACATTAGCACTTCTTTAGAAGTTTTTCTCCTGCCTGCCCCACAGGGACTGCATACTTCCAGGTGCCTTATTCTCTTTGCTACATTGGAAGAATTTTTATATTGGACTCCTAGGGCAGCGACTATAAAGTCTGACACCAATTTAAATACAGAAGTAAGTGCCCACTCGAAAAGTTTTTTTCTGGGCATAGGAAATTTTCAGGATACCTTGTTATCCCAACTTATATGAAAATATTGGAAAATACAGTTTTAGAAAGAAACCAAGTGTAGTAAGAGAGGTCCTTTCCTGGGGGTATGGAGGTTTAGATCGCAGATCATGCTATCACAGTTATATCTTAGAAAAGTGACTGTGGACTTCTGCATGTCAGTTGCTCATATCTAAGATGAAAATCTAAACAAAAAGATCTTTACATTCCATCAGGTTTTAGAATTTAATTCAACGTAAGTCCAGAGTAAAGGCAAGAAGGTTAATGACACAATAAGAGTAGTGGTTTTTGCCTAACAGTTTTGTGATATATATAATTTTTAACCAAATAAAAATAGTAAGTGAAAATATATTCCTGGGAACACTAAAAAGAAAGAATTCTGATATTTTGTTTTGAAATTAAGTACTGCTAATTTGTGTTTTCTTTGAAAAAATTCCATTTATCTTAGAAGTTATTATACTTGTGTTGGAAACTGTAAACCCAGCTAGTAATTCACAAAAAGGGATATGATACTTGCTATCAGTTAACCAAAATGAATATACTTAGAAACTAATGAAAATTATGTATTTCTGGCTCCTATAAAAATTGTTTTGTATATGAAAAAGGCCTAATTATAATTTAATACAATTTCAAATGCTAAATATTTGCCTAAATTTTTTTTAATTTCTCAATGCTATTTCTAAAACTTCAAATTACTGAATAAATGTATTTAGGCAAAGAAATCAGCCGGGGATATAGCTCAGTGGCACAGCGTCTGCCTGACAAGCGTGAGGTCCTGAGTTCAATTTCCGGTACTAAAAAGAAAAGAAAAGAAAAGAAGTCAATGAGAAAAGGCTTAATACACTTAAATTCTGAACAATGCTGTTATTTAATATAAGTATTCCTGTTAATTTTATTGCATATCAATTTTAACCCATCCTAAATAATTTTTCTACCTCTTGTTTTTTTTCCTCCTTTTAAACCATGCTTTCTTTTCCAGATTATTTCTAATAATTCTTACAAAATTTACACAGTTTTCACTGCTTAACTTGCAGATTTTTGCCACAGCAAATATGTTATGACTTACAGTGCTTAATGTAGAACCGTTTGAGGAAAATAAAAATAAACTTTAAAGATTTACTATAATATAGACAATAAAGACTTCCAGTCCAAAACCTTCTATTTGAGGAAGAGACTAGAAAGTTACTGTCAGTAAGGCTCAAGATAAGATAAAGGTGGGGGAGTGTAGAGAGAGGAAGGGGACATAAAAAGAATTAAGATTTGTTACTACAAATAGCGGCTCCCCATGATGAATGTAATCATTATGTACTGCAAATATGCATTAATAAAAATAAAAATCAGGAAGAAATGAAGGAAAGAAGGAAGGAGAGAAGGAAGAAAGGAAGGAAGGGAAGGAAATATTTTTATTATGTTGACCATAGATTAAGATGATTTAACAAAAGGGATAAGATAGGTGAAGAGCTAAGTTTGGAAAATGAATGCATTCTTTCTTTTTTTGTCAACTTTTATTTTTTATTAGTACATGATTGCATTCCATAATCATTCCTTTCCTTGTGGGGAGCTGGTTCATGTACATAAAACATCTTAATTCTTTCTTTATTCCCTTCCCCTCCCCCATCCTTTTCCCTCCATCTCTTGGTCTTCCTTTTGCAAAAGATCTAGCTCTCTGTTTCCTATCATTTATCTTTTAGTTTGCTCTTTATTTACATTTTGAGTTTCTCATGTGAGACAAACTAATCCATGTTTAAGCTTCTATGTCTGGTTTATTACACTTAACGTGGTCTCAAGGTGCATCAGTTCTTCTGATATATCATGATGTTCCGGAGAATCTAAGAAAGTTAACAGCAATTCAATCTAATCTAACTTTACTATGCAATTATGTGAATCTTTAAACTAACATAAGTAATAAGATCTTAGTTATATATTTTATTTGGTAGCAGAAAAAGACTTTAAATTTGGTCATGTTTCCAAAGTAAAATATGTACACAGGGAATATCTATCAAGGCTTTTTCTACTTAACTTAATCATAAACATTTCTGTAAGTGTCTGCTGAAACCAATTTAAACACATGTATTTTAAAATTTTAATGTAAGGTTAAAATGTAAAGTTGACCCTTTAAAAATACAAAAAAAAAAAAAAAAAAAAAAAAAGATCGGTGTAATAAGAAGGATAACTTTTCCAGTGTTTTTCTGCTGAGTTTCACTGATTACCAGTGGCACATATTTGTAAAATGATTCACCAAGCTTAGAGGTATAAAATGTAAACAAAGTGAAATTGGTTCTAATGGTGGCTTCATCAACATCATTCCTTGAGCAGTTAAGTCTATGGGTCACATTAAAATTAGAAATGATATACTAAGTAGCAGAGAAAGATGAATTTTAGACAATAAATACGTTGCATTCGGCCCCAGGGCTAAATATTACACCTGACTATTCCCTTTGAAATTTTGTACCAGGGCATAAAATAAGATTCAACTAGTGCTTCACAGAAGGTCACTTTCAGTCTCTCAGAGGCCTGAGACGAGAGCTTGAGCTTCTCCTAATCCAGTCTAAATTAAATGGTACAGCTAGCATTCCAGCCTACCACTTTGCTCATGTTCTGTGCATGGTACTTGATTTTCTTATAAAATTAGATTGAATTCCCAACAGGAACCTGAAGAGGGACTGAAGGGGAGAGAAGAGGAAAGGGAGACTGCCAAATAGCTGAAGATAGCACCAGCAATTTTAGAAAGCTTTTAGAATATTTAAACCATGTAAACATATATCTGTATCTTATTTTGTAAAAAACTATGTCTATTCCCTTTCTCATATCCATACGCAGTAACATCTGATATTATGGACTCTGAAATTATTTTAAACTAAAAGAAATATGACATTTTGAACCATAGGGACATTGAAGAAATCAGGATTTGCAATGTCCCTGAGAGAAACAAAGTGATAACCAGGAAGTGGTCTATAATTGATATCTATAATTATTATCCACTATCTTTTATGTTTTCCATTATATAAATGTGTATATATTGTCCTAAACCTTATTTATTCTTCACACCATTATTGGAGTTACTTAATCCTTCTGCTTTATGAACTAGACAGTATTTTCTATTTCTATAGTAAGAGACTGCATTGGTTATCTAGGGTTGTCATAACAAAATATGACAGACTAAGTGGTTGAAACCATATAAATTTGTTTTCTCCAAGTTCTGGAGGCTGCAAGTACAAGATCAAGGTATCTGCAGGAGTGGTTTTTCCTGAAGCTTCTTTCCTTGGCTGGCAAATGACCAACCACCTTCTCACTGTGTCCTCGCACGGTGTTTACCTGCATGTGTCCCTGGTGTCCAAATTCCCTTTTCCTTTAGAGATACCAGTCCGATTGGATTTCAGTCCAAACTGATAGCGTTATTTTAACTTCATTCCTGCTTGAAAATCTCCATCGCTGAATATAGTTACATTCTGAGGTGTTGAGGGTTAAGGATTCAATGTAGGAAATTTAGGGAATGCACACAGAGACCAACCAAAATGCTTCTGTGTGACACTGTATTTCCCATCACATGCGATGGCCTAAACAGTATTTAGCAGTTAATCCCTTGAGCACAGTCCCTGGGGGATGGGGAACATGAATCCTCTAAAGCATCCTATGCTGCAGAGCTGAGCTCACTTTTTTAAGAAGACAAGATGATCGGATAGCAGAAAGGAATCCTCCAACCAGCTTCTGGCAAGAATTTCCAGACTTCTGCTCTAGCAAACAGGAAGAAATACTCTATCCCAGTACTATTCAGCTGAAATATGAGCTTCATGTGTAATTTTTAATTTTTTAGTGGTCACATTTGAAGAAAGAATATAACAACAAGAAAAATTGAGTTTCATATATTTTATTGAACCTAAAATTTCCAAAATGGCATCAATATAAAGAATTATTTAGGAGATATTTTATTCTTTGTTTTCATGCTGAGTCTTCAAAATCCAGTTCATCTGTACATTTGCAGCATTTTTCAATATCATCTGGTCATATTCCTAGAGCTCAATAACTTGAGCTGGCCAATGATTATTGTGTGGCTATTGGCTGTGTTGGGCAATAGTAAGTTACATTTTAATACAGTTCCTAGGACAGATATTGTCACAAGTGGTAAAATTTAATCGAAAGCACCTTCCAATCCAGTTCCATCTTCACCTCTAAAATCTCGTAATAACTTTATTTCCTTTGAAATAAAGCCTCGAAATTCTGTCTGGTTCATTTGGAGAATACACCTGTCACAAAGATCCTAAATCATTCACAAGTGGATGATTAGCATGTGTTACTCATTACTCCATGGAGTTCATCTAGAGGTGTATTTTGGAAGAGTGGAGTGACATTGGAATAATCTATTACCCCCATGGCCCACCTAAAAAGAAAAGTTGTTACATAGCTGCTGGAGATTCCAGCCATTTTGGAGATTTTTCCTGTGGACCCCACTTATTATCTGAACCCACATTCTCAGCCAGGGCAAAAGCAACTTGTAACTCCTACTAGGGTATCCGTGTCCTATTCCTTGGACCCCTGAGAGCCCTTATTATAATTCACAATAGTCCTTGGCTCTGCCACAGCAATCTGATTATTTCACCAATGTGATCTCCATTTTTTTTTAAAGGCAGAGAATCTAAAAATGCAACCACAGTGTGTCTGAGTTGCCTCACACGGTAATTTTGAAACTCCTACTTAATAAATCTTGACTCATGGTTTAAATTTGCCAGTAAAGACACACTGAATATCTACAGATGGCTAATTCAAGGTGAAGACAAAATAATTTATAACACATGGCCCCCAGTCTTGAGAAATGTAGTAGGATCCAGTGGAATCAGGACTTTACTCCCAGTGATTAAATAGGTGATAAGAACCTTGGATGTGAAAGGGGACAGATAGTCAGAAGACAGAGCCATCAGATAAGGCTTCAGGGAAGAGACGAGACATTTTCTTGATTGCAAAATGTGCAGAACAAAAAGGGAAAACACGTGTGTTGAGAAAGAACACTGTCAGGTAAAGGCCAGAGAAAAAACTGGTTTTACCAGGGGGCAACCTACATGGGATGTAGGATTGTTGGTGAAGCTAGATGCCTGGTGGGGGTATTCAGTCAATTTGAGTAGATCTTTAAGGCTTGGTGTGTTTAGATGTGATACAATGAGAAAAGAGGGAAAAAATGGGATAAAAGATTTTTGCAAATGAGGGGAAGAGAGGTTGAAGAGAGGGTAGGGAAATGGGAAAAAAAATCAAGTGATATCATGTACATGTACAAATTCTCTACATTGAATGTGATTATTATGTATATTTAAAATGTACCAATAAACTTAATTAATAAAAATAGATAATGGATAGATAGGATTCACATAAGCCAAGTGGCAATTGAACCTGACTTAAATTCTCATTGACAACATGAAGAAGTATTAGAGGCACAGAAAAGGAGTAAAGGACTTGCTAACGTTCAGTTTTGTATGATGACAAAAGTCTGGACAGGCAATATAATTTTTAAAAATAGACACAAGAAAGATATGGCAAGACTTGTTAAAAGACATGCTAGGACTGAGAAGTATGGGCACACCCTCTAATTTTTTCATTTAGACAATTGAAAGAATGTTTGTGTTCCTAAAAGAATCAGGAGTAGCTGGAAAGTAAAATAGATTTACGAGATGGTGAGATTGCCAGATTCACTTCTGGCCATATGGATTTGAGGTAGTAATGAGGTATTAGAGGAGGAGCAGATGATAGGTGATTGAAAATGCAGGTTTAAAAAGTTGGATCCAGAGATTAGGATTTGGCGGTGTTCTTATTGAACAGCTAAACTTTATCTCTTTATCAAAGGGAAAAAATATAGACATCCTAGGGAATCTGATCATAGTCCAAGAGACTCATTCCAAGGAGCAATTCCGTGTGTATTTTAGAAACAGCAAAAGCCCAGCCTCATCTAACAAATCATCCAGCTCCACCCAACAATCTCACACTTGCTTCCAAAGACCCAGTTCTACACAAATCAGAATCACTTTCATTTCTGCAATCTGAAAACTCTGATCCAGTTGGCAGTAACAGTTATGGGGGATGTGGGGAGTGGGAACTGGCCTCTGTTCTTCATCAGAAACTCAATTTTATCAGCTTCTCTTCCTCAGAAGAGAAATGAGACAGCACAGCATCTGGAGGGAGGGATGATTCATTGCATGTGAACAAAAGGGATCCTGTCATCAATTATGAATTTGATTTGTCCAAGACTAACTTGCCTCTTTCTTTCTTTAATTCACTTTCCTAGCCTTGTCAAGTTGCCTTTGAAAAATATTATGCTTCTTTTAGTTGGACTTAAATTTAGTTGCAATAAATCATATTAAGAGTGATTTTGAACATACTTCTGGTTTCTGGACTGGGCCATGATGATGATATTCTAGAAAGAAGGTTCAAATTTTCTTGCAAAAGGTATATATACCTGTGAAAGGAGTGAACTGGCTTACAGGACTTTTTCAAGCACTGTTAAAAGCCAGCCATCTGGGACCAGTTTTGGAAGAGTGAGTGGAGAGTGAACAGAAATCCCAGCCCCTGTAGAAGGTAGTCATCTGACAGAAGCATGTCAGAAAGAGAGCTGTGTGAACCAGGCCACAAGATATAATATGCCCAAGCACATCTTGTCAGGGGATCTAATGACAGGTTCAGGCTCTGAGTTGGAAGTAGAGGAAAAGTTCACATCGGAAGGACATGGTTACAGGCAGACAACCAGGAGAGATTCAGGAATGAGGGCAGGAGAGCAAAGCACTTACTAGAACTGAAGACCAGGCAGGTATTGCTCCCCAGCCAAACTGGACTGTGACTTATTGGCTGGAAATGAGTGTGAGAGCATGGCTTCCTTGATTAATGAATTAATTTATTGATCAAGATAAAATGTCCAGGATAAAAAAATTATCTCTAACATTTTATTAATCACTAAGTCCCCTTCTATCAATCCTTTTCTTTAAAAAATCACATTATCTCTTTAGGTCTATCACCTTAACTTGGACTAACTTTTCAAGAAATCATTCCTCTCACTGAGTTCTTCCACAGTCTCCAGAGAAGGAAGACAGGTTGCTGGCCAAGTACCAGCTTGAATCTCTTCATTAGAAAGAAGCATACCATTTTCATCTTTCTGGCCTTTTCTAAGTACAGATTCTTGCTTCTCCTCCAAAAAATTCTGTATTATGAGGGCAAACTCCAGGAAAGATGACACAAAAACTATTAATAGATTAGGGCTATAGTAAAGCTGAAGTAGAAAACAGAAGTGTTCCAAAAAAGAGAAGTATAAAACAGAAAGGGGAAAAAAAAAAAAAGCAAAACATTGTGTTTTCTGAGTTCAGTGACTATCTTTATGAAGGGACATGGCTCAAAAGAAATATGCCGTAAAACTTTAATGGGCTTTTACTACCTATATGTGGACATTTTTTGATACCTTACTTCCTTATGTATAAAAGAAGAAGAAATATTTTAAGTTAAATTCATTTTTTAAAAAATCTTTTATTTCCTCAGAACCAGCTCCTCCCAAATCACTCTTTGCAGTGAATAAAACCCAGACCTCAGTGACTTTGCTGTGGGTGGAAGAGGGAGTAGCGGATTTCTTCGAAGTCTTCTGTCAGCAGGTTGGCTCTAGTCAGGGGACCAAACTCCAGGTACTGTGCATTTTGACTTTCCTTTTCTGGGTTAAAATATTAATGCTAAATGTCTAATGAAAACAAAGATCTATCTTGGAAGTATAAGACGTGAAAACTTTTGGCTTGATTGTTTGTGTTTCAGTGATAGAAATAATACTATGCTTAGAATAAGACCATATTAGTCTTATATCTTACTCTTAAACGATATTCTTATACTTTCTGTTTGTGTTTATCTTTTGTCACTGATCTTTAGTCACTAGAGGACACACAAATAAATAAAAGAACTGGCTCATTAAGTTGATCAATGGGATAAACCAGCATAAAATAAAATCTAACAAATATGATATACTTGCACTACCAGCCATATAAAATAAGTATAACATATAATTTAACATATAAAGTATAATTCAATAAATATGAACCAATTGCCAATTTCCTGAATGGCACTGTGTGGAAGATAAGTGGTAGAATCAACATTTGCCTTCAAACATTTTTGTGTAGTTGTATATAGAAAAATAAGAAAAGCAAAATAGAAGTACCTAAGAAAGATTCATACTATAAAGAGAAATTAAAGGAAACATACATTTCTAGTTTATAAGGAATACAATTTTCTTGGCAACAAAGTGGAAGACATGGTTTGACTAATACTTTAGAATTACAAATAGTGAGAACCATGAAATACTGATTTGTCATTAGGTCAGATGGAAAAGGGCAGCTTAGTGAGGAACTTTGTGCATACTGCAGGGTAGAGACTAATACTACAAGCATGAATCACTGAGGTTTTTTAATGAAGTTCATGAGATTGAAGGGGAAGGATTTTTTGTAGTGTAAATTTTTCATACTGAATGCTAAGGTAATTTGCTTTGATTCCTTTCTCCTTGTGACATTCTCCTCTACAAATTTCTCTCATTTTGATCTGTGCCGAGCAGCTGAATTTTTGCTGTATTCTAAAAACGCTTTTATAAAATGACTGCTCTGCTGGTAATAGATTTTCTTCTCTGTGACTACAGTCATGCCTTCCTCTAAGAAACAGTGATTGGCTGCGTACTACAACTGAGCCCCATGAGCAAATTCTTTCCTCACTTAGAATCATTCTTTCATGGAATAGGGAAAGAGGTAGGAATGGCAGGTCAGTTCCAGTGGCTCTTTTCTTTCACTGGGGTATTCCAGAACCATGTTTGGAAAATGAATATTATGCTGAGTCATCTTCTTATATTGTACAGGGTACTTATTATTAGTCCGGCCATTGGTCTATCAAGTTAGCAACTTGCTCCTGTCAACAGAAGACAAAACAAAAGAGAGGCAGATATTAAGTGTTTTTGATCACAAAAAGTTGCTGAAAGTTGAAAATACCTTGCTGAAAAGGTAAAAGGAATAAGTTCTTAAGATTTAAAGACTTGCTACAAGTCAAAAAAATAAAGACCAACAACCCAAAACAAGTATTTCATGAAAAAAAATGCAAAACAATCTTGAGTATGTGAAAAATTGATCCACTTCATTCATGGGAAGAAAAAGAAATATAAAATAAAACTATAAGATAAAAGCTTCACAATAATATTGGGAAAGTTCACCTGGAAAATTTACTGTGTTGGGGAAAAAACGTAAGGAAACAGGCACTGTCATAGACAGGAGATAAATGGGTAAGTTGAGAAATATCTGTGGAGGACTACTTTTAATGGCTTTTGATATTAAGCATTCATACTTTTTTGAGTCAGTAATTCAGCTGCTAAGAATGTACAGATGTGTGTGTGTGTGTGTGTGTGCTTGTGTGTGTGCTTATTCACATAGGTGTTTTGGTTTTCTGTTTTGTTTTGTTGTTTGTTTTTTGTTTTTGGTACCGGGGATTGAACTCACGACCTCATGCTTGCCAGGCAGGCACTTGTGCTGCTAAGCTAAATCCCCAGCTCCTATTCACATAGGTTTTATGTGTGCCTGAGTGTGCATACATTCATTGTGTGCATTTTTACATAGCTTTCCAATATTCATGAAATAATGTTCACTGTAGCATTATTTGCAGTAGTACAAAAACAAACAAACACAAAAAAAGAAACTCAAGAGTCCATTTAAACCTTCATCAATAAGGGCCTGGTGAAATAAATAATCACTATCAAGGAGTTTTTGTATATCCTTAAAATGAATAAAGCCATTTAATCAGTACTGACACAGAAATAATTCCAAAATATATTGATAACAAAGGTTTTTTTAAAAGCAGAAAAATGTGTGAACTATGGCATCTGTTGTAGTCAGGGGTCACAGGGAGAACAACTGCATACAGAACACGGAATTGATAATACTGTTTTATGATGATCACTCAGAGTTAAACACAAAAAAGTGTAGGAAAATCTGTCCACAACACTAAAAAAACCCAGAATATTCAGCCAAGGGCCTGGATCCCACAGCAATGTCCTGCATGAGTCCAGCAGAAGACCCAGAGCCCATAACAATGCCTCCCACAAATCCAACTAGAGATCTAAGAGCCCACGATAAAGACTCATGCCAGTCTGTTTTATGGATCTGCACTGTGAAGGCCAAAGGTCAGCGGTGGAAGCCAGAAAGTCTATGATGCCCACAGGTTGAAGGAGCTGTGCCAGTAGGTTGAGGGTTCTACACTGGAGCTGAGAAGTCACGCTCAAAATAGGGACCAGGGCTCCCCTGAAAAGTACCACAGCCATCCTCAGTGGCAACCAGGTCCCGAGCTCCTCTGATGATGAGAACAGTTGAGTACAGGTCAGGAAGCCAGCGTGACAAGCTTCTCCAGCACGCAGCCTCCCCTCCGGAGCCAGGAAGTAATGTTCAATGTGAGGAGCAGAGCTCCCCCAAAGCGAACCACAGCCACTCTCAGCAATGAGGTCCCAAGCTCCTCCCATGATAATGGCCGAATCCATATTGGGGAAGCCAGCATGACAAGCTCCTCCAGGAGAACTAATAGCTTGAAACAGCAACTCTTAGAAGAACCCACAATACCTCACTCTTCTTCTCCATGTCTCTGTTTACTTGGGCAACTTTCCTCAGGTGGGCCATCTACACTCAGCACCATGCCGACTTAATTCAGCTGGTGTTAAGTTGACCACCAGTTTTTAATCCATAACAGCATCGTTTAAAATTTTTAACTATGTATTATATGATTATACACCTGTCAAATACATACAGAAAAAAAAAAGTACCTGATCACAATGGCTGCTTCCATGGTGGAAAACTGAGAAATAAGGAAAGAAAGAACTATTTTTTACTGCTACTCTTTTCCATATTATACTTTTTACGCTGTCTATATACATTTCTTTAACTATGAAAAATAATTTTTAAAGCAAAAGAGATGAAGATGAACATAAACTGTATTTTGCTTCCTACTTCTCCAGGAACCAGTTGCTGTGTTTTCTCATGTCGTGACTATCTCCAGCCTTCTGCCTGCCACTGCCTACAATTGTAGTGTCACCAGTTTCAGCCACGACAGCCCCAGTGTGCCTACATTCATCGCTGTCTCAACAATGGGTAGTTATACTCACTAGTGCAATCTGGTCTTTGGAAGCTGTTTCTTTCCATATTCTCTCTACTTTTTAAAGAAATATGTATGCTCTTCCTTTTAGTGGAGCCAATGTTCTATTAAAAAAAAAATTCCAAGCTATGCAATCAGATGCTCCTTAATTCCAATTAGATATGTAATTTAAAGAAAGCTATTTCTTGTCTCTGAGACTTTGTTATCTGTGCAGTCAGAATAATAATGTAATCCTTTTTTAGGCTATTATGAAGTTCAGAAATGAAATACAGGCAGCCCTAGCTTATACTGTCTAAATGCTAATTGTCATCACCAATTTTATCACCATTACCATCATCTTCTTTTAGCAGTAGGCACAATACTCTGATGAGTTAGGTCTCATCTATTGTATCTTTGGGCCTCAGCCTTGGCACTGATCAAATAATGGCAGTAGCTAAATTACTGAGTCAAAGCAAGAAAGTGCATAACTCAGCAGAAAGTGTAGGTCAGGATTGGTGTTTGTCTCCTTATTCTTCTCCTGGGTTGTGTTGTATATGTTGCTCCCTGGTTTGTCAGAGTCTGATACCACAGTCTGAGTCCCTCTATGGAGCTCCTCTTTCAATCACATTACTCCTTCTCTCAGTTCCTTCTCCTCTCTGTAATGCTAGTCACATATTTATCTACCATATTCAGTGATGGCTGGAGTAAGCTTTTTAAAAGCATTTTAATTTTTATTAATTTTTCAGAAGAAAGGACAAAAAACTGAGCCTGTGAAGATTTTAATGGCATCTTGTCTCTATATCCTGTTACATTTTTTTAAGCATATGTCAATGTCTACTATCCTTGTCTCTCCATAAGAATCTAGTGTTACAGGTGGTTTATTAAATTTATAAGCAAGTGAGAAAAATGAGGCCCAGGGGGGTTGATAAATGATGTTCCCAAGTGGCAATTAGCAGCGAAGTGACCTTGAATAAGTACTTCTCACCACAAGTCTGCTGTTCTTTCTCTGCAAACATTCAGCCTATAAACCAAAGCCAACCTGGCCCAAATGGAAAGAAAATACCCAAGGCCTTAGGGTTTCACGACCAAAGCAAAGTATAGTATCCTTTGTCTACTTTGAGCAGTTTAATAAAGATTTTTAACATATGCCCATGCTTGTATCCTGCTCATCCGTGTAGTGTGAAAACTGGCTATGTACAAGTGCCACGGTGACCAGTCATTACATAAAATATATGAAAAGGACACATCCCCTACTCTTAAGGATCCTCTAACTTATTAATAGGCTTAAGCTCTTGATTTGTGCAGATGGAAAACCTCTGAACATATGGCTATGGATCATCAGAATGCTGCCTCGACTAATGTGTTAAGTGCTGCAACAGATGGCAGCTTGCTAATGCCTTTTTCATATACATTATTAGTTGTGCGCAAAGTATACAGCTGTACTTTAAAGGCATGGGTATAGAATATGAACCTTCCACCTTCAAACCTTTTGAAAATGCTAAACAATGGTAATACATGCTAATGACTTCCAGATTTTGAATTTTCAATGAATTTAAGCTATGGCACAGACATTCTTCACATTTGACAGTTTCTCTTTATAAGACTATCCTGAATATTGTAAGCCTTTGAGATGAACTCAGTTCTTCCAGGTACCTGAACACCATGTATTCATTTGCTAAGTTATAGTTAAGGTCGAGGTTCTGATTGACTTGGAAGAACATGATTGTGACCCTTATTGTTAACGTCATAAATTCACTGCTCTTAAGATTAGATAAAAAGCAACCTGATTTTGTTGTTCTGCATGTAGTGGAATATATAATGGAAATGTATGGCTTCTTTCTTTAGTTACAGAGATGAATCCTAACGTGGTGGTCATCTCTGTGCTGGCAATCCTTAGCACACTTTTAATTGGACTGCTGCTTGTCACCCTTGTCATTCTTAGGAAAAAGCATCTGCAGGTGACGAGGTAAGTTAGGTTTTGTTAATATTTTATCTGGCATCTTTAAAATGTTTTTCATTGTGTGTGTATAACTTTTGTAGACCTAAATTGTCTAGTGGTAAATTTGATTTCAGTTTTTGTTGTTTCTATTTTGTGTTTTCTAAGTCAACTTTTAAATATTATTTCAGAAAATATTGCTTTTGATTTGGCAAACAAAGGGTTGCTTGATTGCCCAAAGCTATAACCCCTGTCATAAATCTCAAAATTGCAAGAAATCCACATTTAGTATGCCATTATCTTTGGGTACTATTTGACATATTTGGAGTAAAAGAATGATTCATTCCTGTTTGGTTTAATTGATGAAAGGCATTAATTAAAGTGGAAACCACAAAGAAAAAGAAAGAGGGAAATCCTTTCCTTAGTTTCACTAAGTTGTTTTATCAGAAAGCTTGTATAGAGTTTATGATTAGGTCCCTTTAATTTTATGTCCAAATCAGGAAACATTTACTAATTATCTTACTAGTTTTATACCTATTACTCAGTTTCAGCCTGTTTAATTTTCTTGCAATTAGAAAAGTATTTTTCCCAGTGTTGGGAGCCAAATACAGAATTTTGGGCATGCTAGGTAAACACTACTATTGAGCTACTGCCCCAGTCCTATCCCCAAGCCCCATAAATTTTGATTTATCTCTTCAGTGTTTCCCTATTTTTTTTTTTTGTGACTGATTCATTGCTCAGTAGAATATATTCTCAGGTACTTTCTATTGTCCCTATATTATCAGAACAATCCATCAGTTCCCTTAAATTGTTGCTAATTTGAAGACTACTGGGTTTAGTAAATTTTGTTCAAATTTCTACTTACCCAGTGTTAGCCTACTAAATTGTGAATCAATATCTTTTCCTTTCTCAGAATTTCATCATTCACATATTCATAAATAAATCCAGCCATCTCACAATGATTTAATGTGCTGCATGTAAAGAAAAATCAGACATGATATATGTCCAATAGGAACTTAAAATCTAACCTTTTAAGATTCCATGAAAGTAGAACGAATAGCTAACTCTGAAGATGAAAAAGTTTAATTAAGGTTAGCATCTGAATTAATCTTAGAATGATGAGGAAGGTAGTGGCATTGTACTGTGGTTGGAGCTCTGAAATACCACTCCTTAATATCAAATCTTTTTCACAACTTAGAATTGTACAGATCTCTGAAAGTTTATTCACTCAACAGATACTAATTGATACCTACGTGTCAGAGTCCTACGTGTGCTTGGGATATAGCAGTATATGACACTGAAAAAAATTAAAAACATAAATAACACAATTGCAGAGTATGTTAGCAGGTGTTAAGAGAAAAGAATTGAGTCAGGGAGATTAGCAGTGCCACAATGGGGAGAGGAGAGGAGCCTTGGGGAGTAGATAGGTTTCATTGAAAGGATGACACTTAAGCAAAATCCTAGAAAACATGAAGGAGATGGCCCTGTGTTAACTGCAGGAAGAGTGTGCCTGAGAGCTAGAGCAGCCAGTGCAAAAATCCGAGGACAGGAGCATAACTAACATATTCAAAGACAAGCACAGAGGCCAGTGTGACTAATGCAGGGGAAGTAATGGAAAGAGTAACAGGGATATCTGATCACAAAAGGCTTCATAAGCTATTGTGAGGACCTGAACTTTTACTCTAAATTAAATGGCAGCCATGGCACAGATTGGAGTAGAAGTTAAGAATATCTGACTCATATTTTAATGCTTTCACTTTTACTTTTATATAGAAAAACAAGCTTCTTTGAAGCAAGAAAAAAAAAAGCAAGCATATCAGCTGGGGGAATGATTACAGTAATCCAGGCAAGACATGAAAGTAGCTAGTCCAGAGTTGCAGCAACGAAGGTGGGGAGAAACAACCAAATTCTGCATAGAGTTTGCAAATAGAGGAAAACAGGCTTGCAAACAAAGTGAATGTGGAATGGAAATATGCAAAGGAATGAAAGGAGTCAAGAACTATGGGTTTTTGCTGCTAGCACTTGAAAGAATGGAGTTGCTGTGAATGGAGAGAGAACTCCAAGTAAAAAGATTTGAGAGCTGGGGAAACATTCAAACTTCAGCTTTGGAGGCACTGCAAATACAGGTGTGGAATGGGTGGCTAAATAGGAAAGTCTGAGGTCTGGGAGAGAAGTCCTGCTTGAAGAGAGACATCTGAGAGTTGTTAACATATAAATGGTATTAAAGCTATAGGTTAGATGAAAGTCAGAAAAGAGAAGAGGGCCCTGGGTTAAGCATTGGAGAAACTCAATACTAAAATTTCCAGGAAGAAAAGCAAGTAACAGTGTGAGACAGCCAGTGGAGTAAAAATAAACTACGAGAGTGTGGTTGCCTAGAAGCTGGGGAGAAAACACATTGCTGGAAAGTTAGGAGGAGTAATGCAGTAGTAACATAGTATTCAACTTATAGGAAATATGCTATAAATGGTAGTGTGTAACAGTAATAGCAGAAGGGATAATTAGATGTAATGGAAATAGCAATACTTAGAGGGGTATTATTGTACCATTTATGTGATACAAACAGCAGATATTTAGGATATTTAATTTATCTACCTGGTCGTTAAATCAGGGATTCTTAACAATTTTTTGTGCAATGATTCTCTTTGGCAGTCTAGGGAAAAATATGGATACCTGTTAAGAATAATGCTTGCATTGTAAAACCATAAAATAAAATATATCGAATAATATAATTATACCTAACTATGATGATCATAATATTTTAAAAACAAATATGTTACATGCTTTTATTAGCACTTTAAACATCCTACATTTGGTAGTGTATCTTATAAATCATAATTTCAACATAGTGATGAATGAATGATATTTCAAGATGTCTGCCTCAAATGTATTGTATAAAAGCACCTGAAATTTGTACTGTTAGCCATGGCAGGTTACTTTTATTGTGATGGTTTTATTCATACTTTAGTAGTTCAAAGCATGCTAATTTTCAGTTACAGATTATGAAAATGAAGGTGTGCTTTTTTCCCACTTGTATTCATAGAGCTCTAGATTCTATCTGTGGGTCCCATATAAAGAACTCCTGAATTGGAGAGTAAAATAAATCCCACATGTATGAAATTGACCTAGGAAAACATCCCAATGATGAGTAATTTTATGGTATGATATTATATAATAATATTTTAGTGTATTTTTCAGAAGAATAAAATTATTCGCAGAACACACAAATAAGAATGACGGATAACTGAATGAATTTGCACATTTGTACCAATTACAACAAAAGCTGTGTTTTGGTTTGGAGTAAATAAGAAGTATGAACCCCAGTGAGCTGTTCTTAACATACAATATTAGTCAAAAGGTAGAGAAGGCATGAAAATATGTCTACCTTTTTCCCATTTCTGGGGAAAATTTTTTCACAGTGTTTTAAGTAGCAAGTGAATTAAAAACATTCTAGATACTCCAATGAACCAATGTATTTCAATATAAACCATTCTTATCTCAAATGATAAATAGTAAGTGCTTCATTATATAAGACTTTTTTTAGAGAAAATCATATTCTACTATCACTATAAAACAAATCCCATAAAAATTTTGTTAAACATGGAAAATGCTCAGTTTTTCTAGGAGAGCTTCTACACCTTACTAATGTCTTTGTGAGAAATATCATCCCCCCACATAGTGTAAAGATTTATGTTAGGATCTCGAATACCCTTTGGCAAAGATTGTGAGTTAAACCCTTTTGGAGTCAAATAACTTGATTTGCAGCTTGCAAAAGACATTTGGTTTTATCTTTCTGTTTTGCATTATATGCAAAAGAAGAACATTTGTAGAACTTCCATGAGCTTTATTTCCCATTTAATGCAGTCATAATAAGCCAGTAAATTCTCTCTTTACATCAAGTAAAAGGTGCTTTGTCAGCCAATAACCTTGATTTTTGTGGTTTCTTTCAGAGAATGTGGAGCAGGGACGTTTGTCAATTTTGCATCCTTAGAGAGAGATGGAAAACTGCCCTACAATTGGTGAGTATTGTTTTAGAACACACCTTTATGTAGCATAGCTATGCTACATGTGTGCCAAGCTTAGTTACTCAGTTACACTCTCTTTAAGGGATAAGAAGTTCTGTCTGTTGTTCTGTCATAATTTCAGTGAAAGCTGATTTTCAATGGCTAGATCATCACAGGATATGATAGTTTCTATAATCTTAATGCAATTCTGAAGTATGGAAAATGTCCTAGTTTGCTCCACATTGCTATATTGCTCAAAGGACTAAAATAGTCATGCAAGCAGGCCCAAACCTTGCTGAAGAGTGGCTGAAATGCAGGAGCTATACTGGACAAGTGGTAGCTGAAGGCCAGGGAGAGACTGCTTGAGATAGGGCTGCATCACTATGATAACACTCATACTTCCATTCCTGGGAGTATGAGCCAGCATTTCTGCTCAACAATTAAGAAGTGTACGGCTCAGATCACTCACCTCTTGCAGGGATGTCCGATAAGAAAACATGGCCTCATTTTTCTTTATACTTGACTGTTAAGGACCCAGAGGGAGGAGATGTTTGGGAAATAAAAAAGCATTGTCTAGAGATTCCATTGGTTGACCTTATAACTAACAATGATAAGCAAAATTTTACAGTCTTATCCAATTCAGTCAAAACCCAACAAAACCACTAATTAAGGGAACGTTTAACATGAAGCCAGCACGCCTTACATGACCTAGTTTGTTCCTGCTGCAAGCAACTGTGCAAATGCATTTTTAAATACATACATATTTAAGATATATTTAAATATATACATTTCATGTCAGTCCTTAGTGTTTTTTTTTCTATTTTCTAATAAACACCTTCTCCAAAGAGTTAATCTTAAAAAAATAGGAATGTATGACTATAAATTTTACCTCAGCATCAGGAAGAGAAGGGAAGACTATTTATTTATATAAATTCTACTTCCCTGAGTGTGAAAATCTAACTGAAAAAGAATTTTTTTTTAAAAGACAATATGTTGTACTATTTTGAAATTTTAACATACACAGAATTTTGCTTTTAAGCTATGATTAATTAAACTTTAAAGAAAGAGTCTTGTAAATTCTGGATGGTGAAAATTTAGGAAATGTCACTTGGTTTGTTCAAATGTATCTGCACCTTTCCTGAGATTAAGGGTTTGCCTCACTGACAACTGCCTGGCCCACCCTTAAAAAGGCATAATCTTACTTGTAACACCAGCTATTTGGAAGGCTGAGGCAGGAAGATCACAAGTTCAAGGCCAACTGGGACAATTTAGTAAGAATCTATTTTAAAATTTTAAAAGGGCTAGAGATTTAGCTCAGTGCTCCCTGATTCAACCCCCAGAAGGAAGGAAAGAAGGAGGGGAGAGAGGGAGGGAGGGAAGAAGAGAAGGAAAGAGAGAGGGAATCACTAGGGGGAGAGGGAGGGAGGGAAGACCTGTTCCTGAGAGCAATGGTGCAAGGAAGGCATAGCCCGTCTAGGAACTGACCCATTTACACTTGGAACTCAAGAGACCTATGAATTAAATAACTTTATAATCAGTCACAATTTGTTTGGGGGAGAATTGAAACAAAAGAGAATTCACTTCAGGACCTCTGTAAAATGAAGCAAATTCTCCTGCAGCTCCTGACAAAGACAGTTTTGCCAGTGGTCATGTTTTCTGCCTGACTGAGAATAGCTGTCTCAGTGGGGATTTGTTTTAACTAAAGTGACAAGGTGACAGCACTTCCTCATGTAATTCTGAGAATAGATGCAGCCAGGGGATATTTTTAAATCTACATGAATGGATATTCTGGTTTACAAGAGGTTTAAATATCTGAAATTGGATTCAAACCAGGCATTTTAAATCAAGGGTCTGAATTTGAATTAAAGTAAAACTCCCTAATTTTTCTTCCACTGCACTGAGGATCAGTGAAACAGTAGACTACACAATCGGCAAGCTGTTTATTTTAAATGAACAGTACCTGAGTATCATATACATCATACGTTTGTTTTCAGGAATATTTTTAGAAATTATGAAACAACTTAAACTAAGTGTGATATAAAAAATCACATCTAGTAGTGCAGCTTTATAATAATGTTCCCCCAAAGCTTCTGTTACCAGAATCAGTGTAAGTAATCTGACCGTGTATCTCTCCTTACATCAGCTGCTGTTTAGCGATCAAATGATATTTTAAAGGTTTCTTAAAATAGGTGTTACCACTGGAAAGGTAACTTCTAAGAGTAAGATGGGAGGTAACTAATGAGGCACTTGGGAGGCTCATTTAACTGAATGCAAAATGTAATCACCTAATAGCAGACTGACAAAATAAGGTCAAAGAATTATATCTGATTATAATAAGGTCTTGTGTGAATAAAAACTGATTTTGTCAATATTGTAGCACTTAAGAGCTCAAGTTTAAATTTCACAGGTTGGAGTAATATTTAATTGTAATTAAGGTGCTTGTCATATTAATTGATCCCAGTAGGTAATTGACTGATCTCTGTTCACAGTTTATATTACTAACTCTTGCACTTTTTCATCTTTACATCTGTTATCTATTAATGCTCACAGGCGTAGGAGTATATTTGCTTTCTTAACCCTGTTACCTTCATGTCTTTGGACTGATTACCTTTTGGCATTTTATATTAATCCTTGGTAAGTGATTTTTTTTTACTGTTTACCTAACATGTAATCTCTAAAAGTTAGCTTTTAAAAAGTAAACAGAAAGGAAAGTTTTCTTTTTTAACTATTCTATGTGTTTGACAGCATCCAAAATTATTAATCATGTACTGAAATGCAGTAAAACAATTCCTGGTACCACAATGCCTACAGAGATTTTCCACTTCAGTTTTCTCCTTATGAAATGCTTGGCAAGTTTTTCTTTTATGTATTACTAGTCATTCGCTTTTTATTGAGTCAACCCATTGACCTCTCATTTTTGTAAATGATATTTTCCATTTCCTTCCCATCTCCATCTGTGAGAGAGCTCAATTTTTCCAAGCAGTAGAGGAACTAGAGTCTATACTCTGTGTTTTGGGGTGTCTTTGTTTTTATAATGTTAGCTCACTGAATATTGAATGACTATGTGCAAACCTCTTTGCATAATTATCTTTTCTTTTCTTTTGTTTGGTACCCGCGATCAAACTCACGACCTTGCACTTACCAGGCAAGCGCTTGAGCCACCGAGCTAAATCCCTGGCCCTTGCATGATTATCTTAATTCTCCCCCTCAGTCCTGTAGAGTATTATAGTTCCACTTTAGAGATGTGAAAATAAAGGTTTAAGATTAACTATCTTAATATTATATACTACCACATAAAAAGTTCAGTTTCCAAACCCAGATCTTTGTTCTTGACTTCTAAATCATTTTATTCAAATCTTGAAATATATTCTGTTTGGTTTTTCTAATATATCACAATGATAACCTTGAATTTTGTGGCCACAGAATCCAGAAGGATGATTTTTTTTTCCTGAACCAGAAGAAGAATTGTAGTAGTTTATCAGGACACTGACAGAGTCATTCATCTTAATAACAAGCAATAATACATGGTGTGTAGGTGCTAAATTGTGTATAGTCAGATCCAGAAATGTGGACAGCTTGAGAAAAACTCAGAAAAAAGCAGTAAAAATATCTCATCAACTGGAAAAAAATGGACCACAAGGGAGAGGAAGGAATGGGCAGCAATCTGGAGAGTTATTCATTCACAAAGACCATTCCTCAGATGTTCTTCCAATTCTCTAAGGACAGAATAAATACAGGTGTGAATGCATGATTTCAAGTTGCCATGGAAGAAAGATATTTTTTTAAAAAACTTCCACAAAATAGAAATTATCAATACCAGAATTTGTGTTTTCTTTTAAAGATTTTGAGAAAAGGTAGATGTATGTAATAGAGTCAGAGGAATATACTGAAGGATCAGTTTACTTTCACTGTGACTCTGTTTGTTGTTATGACAGTGTTCAGTGTAAAGCTTCATTATGACCTCCGTCCTCAGCAATTAGTGTCAGACAGTTTTCAGGTCTGAGTAGAAGATGCACATTCCAATTTGACCTTCAAAATACACATTGACTTTTAACTCAGCACCTACTCATCATACTCAACGTTTTTATGTATTCTTAGAATACTTGTAATGAATACTTTTGAAGTATCCTCCACAGATTTCAATTAAACTAAAAGAAATATGCATATAATGGAATATTCATTTCCCTTCTTAAGTCTCTCAGACTTTCTCATTTTCCACAGTTCATTTTAAAACTTTTATCAGGTGGGCCTGTGTGTGTGTGTGTGTGTGTGTGTGTGTGTGTGTGTTTCATGTCTTTCTTAAGGTCCTGTGATGAACACATCTTCAAATTTCAGCAAGTCCTTCAAGGGCTGCCACTAATAGTACGTATCAAACGCAGTGAAATCCAAGATAGGGAGAGAAAAAAGCCTTCAGCAGTTTTTTGAAGAATTGTCTTGAGACTGTAAATGTCTATCTCCAGGTGAGAAGAGAAAGCAAAACTTAGAGCCCTGTGCTTCCTGTCGTTTTCAGAAAAGTTCACACATGTCAACCAGTGAAAATATATGGAATACCAATTATGTCCTCAGCCCTTAACTTGTGCTATGTCAGATATAAAGGAAACCTTCATGCTTCTGCCCTTCCAGTACAGCTCAGCCTTCCTGCAGTTACTTCAATTCCTTACTGTTTGCTTCATCTCATAAGTTGTGGCTATTTTCATCTGCTTTCCTTGCTACATAGTCCTTTGGAACCCTTCCTTCAGATGTGGTTATCTTTGTACTTTGCCCTGTGAACTATGGCCATAAATAACAAAGCTACGAACCCCTGCATTTCCTTCCACATTGCCTAACTTCCCCTAGAAACTGTGGACTTCTTGGAAAGATATGTCCCTACTGATTTTTCTAAAACCTCATTGTACCACTAATACTGGTGTGGAAAGTTGGAGATGCTTTTGTAGATGGCGTTGTGCAAACCTTTGTCCAAGATGGTGGTAGACAACTGCCCAATTAAGATAGTCTTGGGATTCTGTTCTTCAAAGATTATGATCTCAGAGCATGTTTCCCATTGAAAGAAATCACCCATTAAAAGAAATCACCTAATTAGAACTAGTTCTATCTAGACCTGGTGTTAGCACTTGTGTGTTTCTGCTGTCAATGCCTGCCTCATACAGTGCTCAAGTATTCATCTGCCTTTTCTGACTCCTGGACAGTTGGCATTGTAAGCACAAAGCTGCTGTTAGTTTAAGGAGTCCAGCTCATGGTCACCACAAGTTGTATTTGGAAAATGATACTACCCTAAGGATCTTTTTCAGATTTTATACTGTTTTCTATTCAGCTCACATAAAAGTAGCACTTAGGAAATTGGGTGTTTTGTTTTTGTTTTTGTTTTTGTTTTTTGGAGTTTCATTTTGTTGTATTTAAACCATTATAAATCTGTCTCTGCCACAGCCTCATACTCTTTTGGAGTGAATTCCAGTGTGAATGGCTTTCCCAGATTGTCACAGCCATTAAAAAAAAAAAACCTCATTAAGAATGCTTCTTAACTTCTTGAAGTCATTGGGGTTTTGAACCTTACTTAATATAGGGGAAAAGAAAAAAAAATTAAAGAATTGCCCGACCCCCTATTCATGTATATACTAGACATCTGAGGGGTATCATCTTTTGGTTACTTGGAAAATCTTTTGCAATGAAAAAGTGATACCCTGAACATTGCCCAGGTATAACATACACACAAACTAGCTCTTTACACAATGTGTTAATGAAGCCTTAACTTACACATTTCAAGTGAATTTTCCCCTTACTTTTGCCTTGCAATAAGCACAGCAATTAAAAATGTAGGAAAATTCTGTCACCATTGCTGTGGAATCTCATAATTCAACCCTGTCATATTCCTTAGCCTTCATATACAGAAACACTTTGGAATCAGGAAACTCTCAATAGAGCAATGAAAGTTGTATACAAATCATAATGTAACACTTACTGTGGCTCTGTGTCATACAAAATATGAGGTAAATCGCTACATTATATTGAAAGTGCACTCAATAGTAAATGAGATTCAAGAAAAAAAAGTGTCTTTCCTCCATACATCAGGTTTCTGCACAGCAGTTGAATAATAGCAACTTAATATTTCAGCACTGAATTTATTCAGTGTCACTCTCGCACATACATTTGTTTCTTCCTAGTTTCCCTTAAAGCCTGCTTGAATAGGGTAATATTTTTTGTCCCCAACCAATCTCAAGATATATTGGCAGCCTCCTGACTTTACCAGAGCTGTTAGCCCTCTGTCCTGACCTTCTGCTTTTATAAAGCGCTAAAGTAATTGGCCCTTACTACAAAAAGGTAAATGTGGAATTTCTAAAAAAAGATCAATGGACATTTTTTTTAGGTTCCTGCATGCCTACAGCTCTGTGCAACATTACAGTGGTTTTTTGAAAGGATGAAAGAGAGAGAGGCAGAGTTAAAGCTGGCATTCCGTTCTAAATTGTAAGTAAGGAAGACAAAAAGAATGAGAGAGAAGAAAGGAAGAAAAAGAACTACTAAATAGATTGTCTTCATTTAAGACTGGGAAGAAATGAAACACTAGAAACACTATTTATCTCTATGAATAGTGTTCCTTACCTTTCCTGACCTCTGTTACTTCCTCTCCCTTCACGAGTCTCATTGACCCAGTGATGATCTCAGGAGCTCACCTGGCATCAGATTCTTAATTGAAACATTAAGTGCAATTGTGAGATTAACATAGCAAAGATGCTTAGCTTCAATTCAATTCAGTAAGTATTTAGTAACCACCTGCTATGTATGCCATCAATTATGCTCAGACCTCCTGGGAGATAATAGTCTAACAGCAGGTTTATCCACACCTAACAGTCATATAAGGATCATATAAATGAAGAATTTTCCCTTTGAAAACTGCTATGAAAGCAAAGAAAAAGTAGCTTCATTTAACTAAAGGCTTCTAGACATACAGATAATAGAACATTCACAATTTTAAATACAAACAAATATT
Organism: Dasyprocta punctata; assembly: GCA_004363535.1. Classification (NCBI taxonomy): domain Eukaryota; kingdom Metazoa; phylum Chordata; class Mammalia; order Rodentia; family Dasyproctidae; genus Dasyprocta; species Dasyprocta punctata. Next base: position 55,995 of record RJWM01005918.1, on the reverse strand, counting down.
TTGGTACATGGAGTATTTACATCACAACTGATTACCATGGACATCTATTTCCTGAAAATCTTGTCTGCTTCCATGAAAAATACTTCAAGATCTTTGAAAATTACTTAAAACAAAATATTTACTGTAATATCATTTATACACTCAATCAAGTTTTAATACTTATCATTTTTATAAGAGAGTAAACTACAATAACAAAGTGGTTCAGTAGATAATCCTTACCATTAGGTAACTTAGACTGATTATCTCACCCATTGCATGAAATCGATTACCCTAAATTCCCCTAAATGAATGTAATTAACCAAAGAATGTGTTAGCAATTCCCAGGTTTAAATTTATAGACAATTAATAATTTAAGAAAAAGCATTTAATAAGTCCAGTTCTTCAGAGGGCTTAAACCTAGTTCAAAAGAATAAGAGCAGAACTATAGGAGAATTATGTGAGTCATATACTCACACTGAGAACACTGAACCGCGTTCCTTGTGACAATGGCAGAAAAGATGATTTTACTGTTTAATCAAGGAATATAAACATTAAGAGAATTTTTTGAAGGAAACCAATACTATGCCTTCAAGTTCTTCTTTTTATTTCCCAATTCTTCCTCCTTGCTTGCAGAACCTAAATAATCAGGCAACAGATACTTCTATATATTTAAAACTACTTTAGCAACTTTATCACCAAGAACTTAAAACTATATTTATGTAAGTCTCTTGCAAAATGAAATATAAAGTACAGTTATACTCCTGCAACCTAATAGAGTTTTTTAAAATGAATCTGATATTATGATCATTATCTTCTTATTGAAGGAAAAGTAATTTAACAAGCCTAGTTATGTTTAATAAATGTTAAATAAAATTGAGGTTCCTGATCTAATTAGGCTCCTCAACTTTAATCATCACTATTAATCAATTCTTTCATCTAGGTAAATTTATTGTTTTTGGTTTTTTCCCCCCTTAGGAGTAAAAATGGTTTAAAGAAGAGGAAACTGACTAAGTAAGTTTCTCTTGATACTTCATTTTAGAAGATTTTTGTCAGAATGATCTTAACTTTCTGAATTAAAAAGGCTGATTATCCTCAAATAGAAAGGGTGCCTAAGGAAGAGGTAGGTGGGAAATCTAAGCACAATATATGCAGGTGTGTTTGCATATATGGATAGGGAGACCAGGGAAGAAGTTTAACACAGAACCATGCCAAGAATAAGGACAATTCTCACCATACGAAATCTGAAAAAGAATGAATGGTTAGGATTTATACAAGTCTTGCAAGAGGAAGGATGGATTTCTAAATTTAAAAGTCTGATGTTTAGCTGTATCAAATGTGTGCAAAAAAACTCTCACCATATGGTATTTTCAAATTCTGTTTATTTCAGAGAATGGTGTTTACTCTATTTGAAGTTATAATAGATACTTTGATAATCCCATCTCAGAATACCTTTATAATTGGAAAGATTAGTACTCTAGCTAGTCTGTGCTCTTATCTACTAGATTGTTAAGTCATCGCAATAAGCCATCACCTGATTTCAAAAGATGATCACTTTCAGGTCTCTTGTCAGTAAAAGCTCCACATACAAAGAGAACAATTTTTAAATAGAGTTCATTCTCAATACATGTTTAGGATTGATACGTTAGTATAAGGAGGTACTTAGGGGTCCAGCCAGACCTACGACATCCATGCAAATGGAGAAAACATCATGGAGTAGTCCATGATACAATCCAAAAGAAAAGTTGGTGTAAAAATATTTTTATTTAGGCTCGAGTGGCCTGTAATTTTATGGCACATAGATTTAGAACAATTTTTCTAAGCCTATCTCATATCACTGTGCATTGCATTGACACAGACCAGCTGGAATGGGAGAGGCAAGACCAGCCTAAGCAGAAGAAGGGTACTTCCACGTGTTTCACAGAAACAGAAATACTTTGTTGCCCAAAAGCGATCGATTGGGTTGTCAAGAGAGAGGCATAACATAGATCATTCAGAGGACAGGGTTTTGGACACCTCCCACCGCCAAAGAAAAAGGGAAACTAACTCATGAGTTTTCTCTTCCCAAGGGCCAGGGAGAGACATGGAAAAGCAAGACACAGACAGAAGATTTGTAGTGTTTAGGAGTGCTAGAACCTGTGCACTGGCCCCAAACCAGTAATAAACCAGCTTCCTCCTTTCTTCTCATTTCCCTCCCAGTCCTTCCTCAGCTCCCGAAGCCATTTCTTAAGAGACTTCCCCTCTTTCCTATTTGAATTTTCTTTCGTTTTTCCAAATGTCCCACCATCTCCATGTCCTTTGGTTCTCCTTTATTATCTCTGCTGACTTTCCTCCTACCCCTCTTTTCTCTGCCTTCTCTTCCTCCCTTTCCCCAATGCCCAGCTCTCTCCAGCTTCCTTTCTCTGATCTTCTCACCCATGTTCCCATGTGTTCATTCATTCATACATTCTTTCATTCATTCATTTACTGGCCCTTCCTCTGTCTTCCTTTCCCTCTCTGGGTCTTGATTTTTGCATCTTCTAACCCAGAAGTATTTTATCTGATTGGCCCTCCCTAAACATGCTCTCATTTTCCTGATAACAAGATGAAAACTGAAAATGTTAAATCCAACTTTAAGGTCAGTACCCACCCCCCCACCCCCCGTGCTGAACAACATCATCCACAGAGTATAGTTCATTACTAATGGAGTTCATTCCAGGATGGGAGCCCCAACTTTAACCATTCCTTTGGAAGATTAGCAAGTCAGAAGTAATCAAAGCTCACTGGCTCTGGGCTGTAGTCAGGATCCCCTGGGTGCTGAACTCTGTCCTATCTCCCTTAGCCTTACCCTCTCATCAGGAAGCATGCACCCAATCCCCATGTCTACCTCAGCCAAGCAAGATAACATATGCACATTTCTGAACTGCAGTGTGTTTTATGAGCATGAATTATCATTGTTATTATTTAAAATATTTAAATGTATTGTCTGGAAGGATTAATGTCCTTTAAAATCTGCTAAAATCAAGCCTGGTATGATGGCCTATGCTTATTATCCTAGATACTCAGGAGACTGAGACAAGGGAATCAGGAGTTCCAGGCCAGCCCAAGCAACTCACTGAGACTCTGTCTCAAAATAAAACATAGAAAGGACTGGAAGCATAGCTTGGTGATAGAGTATTTGTTTAGCATGCATGAGGTACTAGGTTCAGTCCCCATCAGGAAAGAAAACAAAAGAAAGAAAAACAAAAAGAAAAGAAAGAGAAAGGAAGGAAAGGAAAGGAAATCTACTAAAATCTTAACATAAATTAATCTATCAGATGAGCTAAACTACCACTTTAAACACTTAAATGCTGTGTATTTGCAAATAAGTCCTAAGACTGCAGATGGACCACATAAATTGAGCAACATGTCACAAATTTAAGGGAAAATTCAACTGTATGGACCTGACCAACCTGGAAAAGCCTGAGTTAGATAACAGAATGTAGTAAATTGGAATAAGTAAGCTCTAGAAGAGATAAGCAGCCCCAGAAAACTATAGAATGTAAAATTTAAGACCTATTCACCATGCAAAAGGAAAGAGGTGGGAAATTCTGCTACAGATGTGGAAACATACACTTAGATATTGTTTCTTGGTTGTACCTCTAAGCTATTTCAGTATTTTTATAAGCACAGAAGCTCTGAGATACAGCTCACTAAGGGAGATGTCTAGACAAGTGCGTCAGCCCACTGACCTGGCCTGTGGTCTGGGGCACTGTAGCTAGTGCTACAATTCCTGATACTTGTAAATCTGTTCAAAATTATGAGTTTCTTTAGAAACTATATTTCAACCTTGTGAAGTAGCTAGGATTGTAGCATTTTATTAACGACAATGAGGAATCTCTGAAGTGTTAGATCATTCTCCAGAACCACACTGTAAATAAAGAACAGAAAACCCTAATTCAAACAGGTCTTTGAAATTTAATCCTTTATTTCCCCCATATAGCAAACATTTTTTAAAACCACACACATGCAGAGATATCTATATCTATATTAATATCTATAGTTATTGATATATTGGCATATATAGTATTATATTGCTAGAATAAAAGTCAAATATATTTTTAGAAATTTGTCCTATCTCCTGGAAGTTTGATTGATATATATATATATATATATTCCTCTTTTTAATTATAATATATAAAAAACTGGAGAAACAGGCAATTTTAAACAAAAACAAAACAGAATTGAGTGCCAATCTTGGAGAAGCAAAAGTTCTATTTTCCCTCAAGGAAAGTGTGCATTTTTGCGAAGTATGGTGATAAATAATCTATAATACTCATCAACAGGATTTTTAAAACATACATTTCTTTGTGTTTGGCAAAGCCCGGTTCAACTGGATGACTTTGATTCCTACATCAAGGATATGGCCAAAGACTCCGATTATAAATTTTCTCTTCAATTTGAGGTGAGTTGGATAAATCATTTTCTACCTTCTATCATGAGTGGGACATGGAATGGTCAGGTTTGTGTTGGGGTCTTTTCCCTACTAACCAGGTGGGCTTGTGATGTGGTTCTATGATAGGTGAGGTAGGTGGTTGGACTCGGGGCACTTTGACTGCTAGCTCAAAATAAGGGTCTTGTGATCGTGGATATTTGACCAGATCTTGGATGACAAAAATGAAAAGAAAGAAAGGAAGAAGAAAGGCAGATATTGAGGGGAGCAGCCATAGGCAGAAGCCATCATTGGAAAGCAGGGAAATCAAGTAAAAGGGTGAAAAAGCAAACAAGTCTGAGGACAGTTTCCCTTTCAGGAGATTTTTAGCATGCCTCTTGGGTAACTTAGGCCATAGGAAGGGTAGATGGAAGTTGAAACTCTCTCCCTTTGTCTCCTGGGCATGTAACAGCCTAGGGTAAAGCTTTCAGAGCTATAGCATTGCTGCCATGCTACCTAGTGCCATTTTATTTTCTTTCCTTGGGAAAAAATTGGAGAGAGAGGGTTATGCATCGCTTGTGTGGAAAAGGAAAAAGCCAATTCCTCTGTTTTTTTCCTGAAGCATCTTATTTTAGTCAACTTTCTTGTTGCTGGAACACAATACAAAACATCCTCAATTTAAATGAGGAAAGATTAGTTTGTTCATGATTTCAGTCCGTAAGCAGCCGGCTCCAAAGCAGAAACTTCATGGTAAAAGAGTGTGAAGAGCAAAGCTGCTTAGCTCACGACAGCCAGGTAGCAGCACACGGTAACAGTTCCAGAGGGAAAGGCCACTGATGAATGCACCTTCATAATACATCTAGACACACCCAGGAGCATGCTTTGCTAATCTTCTAGGCATTTCTTAACTCAGTGAAGTTGTTACATCAAGATTAATGGTCACACATATGTATTGCTTTGTTTCCAAGACCTTGTGTCAGAACAGATAGAAATGAGTGATTGGGAAGAATAGAATCAGTCTTCACCTGTTCTTCCCATAGAGCTCACAGCTCATAACAGCCTCACATTCCAGAGCATGGCTCAAGTGGTCAACGATTCAGCTTAAACAAAAAGAGAATGTGATTTTTCTAAATTTGGTAGTTTCTTTTTAAAGTGTAACTTCAGCCGGGCGTGGTGGCGCACGCCTTTAATCCCAGCACTCGGGAGGCTGAGGTAGGCGGAGTGTTGTGAGTTCGAGGCCGGCTTGGGCTACAACGCGGCGCAAGGCCGGCCTGAGCTACACAGTGCGACCCTGCCTCAAAAAAACCAGGGCCGGGAGTTTGGCTCAGTGGCTTAAGCGCCTGCCCTGGCAGGTACGAGGCTGTGAGTTCAATCCCCGGTGCCGCAAAAAAAAATAAAAATAAAGTGTAACTTCTTTATTAGTATTATTATTATGACTATTATTATAGCATTTGCTTTTGTCTCACTCATTTTATTCACTTTTTCTTTACCCTAGTTAGCCAAATATAGCTTTAGGCCACAAAACGTGACAATGGTCCTGGTGTGAGTCTTCTTATGGAGAATTTGAGGAGGTGAAGAATCTTACACACTGTCAGATACAAAGCTCCCTATTACCACCTGTGTGGTGAGAAATTCTACAAAGAGCCTGCTCAGTTATGTACTGCCTGCAGGTACATAAGAAATCATAGATGCTACACCAAATGTTACCTCTCAAAGAGAGAAATTCAATTTGAATGAAATCAGTAATGAGGTTGGCATTTCAGAAAAGTATATCAATGAAAGAATATTTTTATAAGAAAGCAACAGCTGGATCTGGTGACACAGCCTATAATCCTAGCTCCTTGGAAAGCTAAGGCAGAAGGAGCACAAGTTTGAGGTCCACCTAGATGGTTTAGCAGACCCTGACGCTGAGACTAAAAGGGCTCTGGATGTAGAGTGTCTTGGTTACTTTTCTAGTTGACGAAACAAAATACACAACACCCAAAGTTAAATGAGGGAAGGTTTGTTTAGCTCACAGGTTGTAGAGATTTGAGTCCATAATTGACTGGCTCCAGGGCAGGGTGGCATGACAGACAGACATCACAGAGGAGAAGCAGTTCATGGTGGCAGAAGATAGCAGAAGTAACAAGAAACTAGGGACAAGACGAGCCTCTTTCTGTCCCTTATATTATATCCAGGCCACAGGGATTAGGGCAATGCCAAAGCAATCAGTGGGTTGATTTAGTAATCACCCACCTTTGCACATCAATCAGTCACACACTCTAGATCCAGCCACCTCTGAAAAAGCCCCACCTACAACTGCATGAGGCTTTAGGGGGACATCTAGACACAAGCCATAACATAGAGCACCTCTGGGTTTAATTCACAGTACCATCACACACACACACACACACACACACACACACCCCAAAATACTACAATAAACAGATGGATGATTCTGACAATGGGGATGAAAATGATGGTGTAGCTATACTTCCAATCTTATTAAAGCCACATTCTCTTAATTGTGGCCCATCTAGGATCATTACCACTACTGGGAACTCACAGTTTATGCCATCAAACCCAAATGTAACTATTACTGTGTTGTTGAATTGCTTCTTTATTTTAAAAAGTCAATGTAATTTTCTGGTAAAAAGAAAAATATGTTCTAGTTGTGACAGAAATAGGATTCAAACTAGTTGAAAACAAAAGAAAAGGGGATTTGTAAAAAAAAAAAATAGTAATTTACCTTGTATAATCAAAGGAGTGTTTAGTAGCTAAGCCATGAGATGGCAAGGGGTGAGTTGCTGGAACCAGGGGCCACACCCCCACCCCCTACAGGGATCCTGCTTGTTATTTCTTATTTCTGCTCTTCACTTCATCTTCACTTTCATTGCAAGCCAACTTATTTTTCATAGTAAAAAATGTGGCCACCAGCAGTCCCCTGAGCATCATATCCTCTTCCTTTCATATTTACAAAGAGAGCTATTGGTTTTATCAGTCATAGTTTGAAAGTTAGCAGGGGGAATTCTGATGAACAATCCTGGGTCATGGTACCTACTCAAACCAGCTGCAGCCAAGGAGTGCAGAATCACATGAGCCATTACTAGAAGAGCTAATGTGGCTAAATTAACTAAATCAACACAGGCGACAGCATTATTTCCCAGCAGAGAGAGGGCATGGGAAGAACCAAGTAAGTGATTTGCATGTAAACTTTAAGTACCATAAAAATATCAGAAATGTAAATGTTATATGCTACATGTTCAACTTGTTGTATGCTGAAGACTTATACATTCAAGAAATAAATGAACCTATTTAGTTTTATTGCATAGGATTTATAAGAAAAGTAGGAAGAAACAAAACTAGAAAGTCTAAAACCTTGATCTCATTATCATTTGCCACTAATTAATACAGCAAAAAAATCAAACGTTCTCCAAACTTGTTTCTTTACACATAACATGGTTTTTTGGAACTGTATCGATAATTTTCAACTAAAAAATACCAGTCAGCTCCCTACAGGGAGTTTGGTGATATGTGGATGTATTTTGGATTGTTATAATAGCTTAGCAGGAGGGAACCAGTAGTATGTAATGAGAGAAGGATAAGAATTTTCTTCAATGAGTATGACAGTAAACAATTTTCTCTGCCCAACAGTTTTCCCTTGAGAAATGTTGGATTAAATGTGGGACAGGTTCAACCAAGCTCGATAACCCAGAGCTCTCCAGAGAAACCAAAAGAATTTGTCAGTATTGTAATTTATAACACAAAGATGATGATAGATTTAGATACAGATACAGTATAGATAAAGACAAAGGTACACAGAGAGAAGAATTGGTTTATGGTTTATATGGCAGTGGAAGTGGACAAATGTGAAATCTGTGGGTCAGCGTGAGACCCAGCGATGAATTGTAATTGCAATCTTGAGTCTGAAGACAGGATGGATACAGAATTCCATCCTCCCTGGGGTACTTTTCTTTTCTTCTCTTGCGTTCACTTTATGGAAGATAATCTACTCAAAGTTTGCTGATCAAATGATCATCACTTTTTAAAAACAACACTTTTCAGACATGGTTGATGAAGCAACTAGGCACTGTAACCTAGCCAAGATGGCACATAAAATTAACCATCACTCTATGACTTAAAGAAGCGTTTAGGATTTTTATTTATTATGAAGTTGTTTTCATGAATCTTTCTCCTTAGAACATTATAAATCATATATGTAACTGATTTGGTGCCACGCCCTTACATTACATGCATGCTACAGGGTAAAAGCTATGACTCTCTGTAGGTATCTTCTAAGTCACAGGCTTAGACTGTATGTTTTGGACCAGTATTTGCTCAAGCAGTGACCCACTGGTCTTTTTTCACTTGACAGTCTCGTGACATTGCCAACTCTCAGCTCCACCCCACCTGCCACATCCTCAGGTTCAGTGTCAGAGTTTCTCATCTATCTTTCAAGAAGTATTGTGCTTGATTTCTGGGTGAACACCAGAACTTTCACAAGGAAGTCCTCATACATTGATAGATAATGAGGCTAAAGGAAATAAAATGTTTCCAGCTCTAATGGGAAACCAAGAGAGTACAGAGATGGTTGAAGCAGCAGGGTTTAGTTAAATCCCGTAGCTGCGCAGACATTTGTTTTGCTTATATGAATATTTACTACTTGCATTCATTTCAATGCTGACATCAAAAGATCACACTTGCATTGAGAAACTGCATCATTTATAAGCATTATGCAAATCAAAACTAATGTCTGTATTTACATATATTACCAATACAGCTCAAAGTCATACATGAAGCTATACAAGTTGCTAATTTGTGTTCACTGTATAAATTCCCTTTTCACTCTGCATCCATTTTGTATCTGCTGGAAAGATTGATTACCCTTCTGACAAAAATATACATCTTTTCTTAAGGAGGTTTGGGACCCAGGGATTAAAACCAATCAGTTCCTCATTTTTGACATCTTATATGAGAAGAGTTTTGAAGAAACAGACTTCAGAACTTCAAGTATGAGCATCCAGAAGATATACCACATGTTGCTTTTTCTGCCATTAATTTCTGGGCTCCTGATTGACCAGCATGTTAGTAAAATTCTTCACCATTTTTATTGGAAAATGTGGCTACAAAGGTCAAAATAAAGTAACAAATTCTCACACAGCTCACAAGTGATGGTCTTGATTTTTGGTGATAGCCTCCTTTGCAGCTGTATTTTCTTATGTGTCAGTCCAGTTCACTGGAGACTGAGGTGCAGTCATTGTTGAAATAACTCACCATGAACCTTGTCCAACAGTTCTCATGTTAGGGGGTCTTTGCTCCCAGATCTGAGTTTTTCTCTCCTCTCATTCCTTTTCCCTTTCCCAGATTTTGATCTCTGGGCCTTTACCAATAATGTATCCATTGACTGGACTGTTGTCCCTGAATGACATGCTGAAACCCAGGGCCTTGCTAGCTACTGCTAGACTTTTGAGCTCAATTTCCTTTTTATCTAGCATCCCACCATTCACCTCTAATTCCCATCATTACTATACTTTCATCTTTTTTAAGTTACATGTTACAGGTTGAGTTGTGTCCCTGTTCCCAAAGACATTTTAAAGCCCTATCTCTCAGTACATCAGAATATGACCTTATTTGGAAATAGGATTTTTTTTTCATTTTTAATTTAATTTTGTTGGTATGCTTTTGATTCATCATAGAGAATTTATACCTGTATATAATATATCTTGATTCTTCTTTTTTCCCCACTCCCCTCCCTTCAACTCTTCTTTCCCTTCTTACTTACAAAGGCTTTGTTTCCATTTTTTCTTCTATTTTCTTTTTTTTTCTTTTTCTTTGCCTTCCTTCCCCCTCCACCCTCCCTTATTCCCCTTCCCATTTGAGCATTTTAGTCTCCCTTGCCAATATCTATCATACATTTTGGTCCTTATTTACCACTTTGGTTTCTTACACAAAAGAGACAATGCAGTATCTAAATGTGCAGGTCCAATTTATTTCACTTAAAAGTATGGTCTCAAGGTGCATCCATTTACCTAAAAATGTTCCAAGATAATTCTGATTTATGGCAGAGTAGTACACCATTGAATATAAGAACCGTATTTTCTTTTTTTATTTTAAAGAGGAAAAAAACAGAAAAAGCAAAAAGCAAACAAAAAACAACAACGAAAGCAAAATGACAGCAACAACAAAAAATAAAATATGGGATCTCAACACAAGATGATAGGAGTTTAACAATGGTTGTTATATTGCATATTGTTATCTTCAAAATAGTTCCTCAGGATACCAGATGCAGGCATGCAAGACTGATCAAACAATACACTTTCTTTTGAATTTCTTCCCCTTTTACTGTATCTGTTGCAAGTTTTGGATCTTATTTGCTCTTTCAGTTTCTTACACTAGATGATATGGTGTTCATACATACAAGTCTGATTTATTTCACTTATGAGAATGGTTTCTACTTGCATCCATTTACCTATAAAATTCTTGAGTTTGTCATTCTTTGTGGCTGAGTAGTATTCCACTGCATCAAAAAATCTTTTTTATCCATTCTCAGTTGATGGGCATTTGGGCTGTTTCCAAGATCTGGCTATTACAAATTGTGCAGCTATAAACATGGATGCACATATATTGGTGTGGTATGATGTTCTCAATTCTTCTGGGAAAATGCCCAGAAGGGAAATGGCTCGGTTGAATGAATTCCTCTAATCCTAGATTTTCAAGGAATCTCCACCCTGAGTTCCACAGTAGTTGTACCAGTCTACACTCCTACCAACAATGGAGAAGGATTCCTTTTTCCCTACAGCCCTCCAGCATATTATTGGTTAATTTCTTGATGTTAGCCATCAAAGATCTAAATATTAAGACAGAAACACTAAACCTATTGGAAGACAAAGTAGGTAGAAATCTCAAGGACATAGGGGTAGGCAAAGAATTCATGAACAAAAACCAAACAGCATGGGAAGTACTTCAAATAATCAACAACTGGCATCTCATCTTATTAAAATTTTTTGCACATTGAAAGAAATCACCAAGAAAATGAAAAGAAAACCCACAGATTGGGAAAAGGTTTTTGTCCTCAGACAAAGGACTTTTATCTAGAACATATAAAGAATTGAAAAACACAGGCCCCCCAAATTTAAAGACGCAACCCAAAAATGGGCATCTGAGATGAATACACAATTCTCAGATGAAGAAATACAAATGGCAAATAAATATATGAAAAAATGTTCAACATTATTGATCATTTAAGAAACGCAAATTAAAATAACACTGAGATATCATCTCACTCCAGAAAGAATGGAAATAGGATTGTTGAAGATGAAATTAGTTAAGATAAGATCATAATGGAATAGGGTGGGCTCTTAACCCAATATGACTAGTGTCTTTATTTTTTAATGCCATGTGGAGAAAGAGAGAGACACAGACAGAGACAGACAGAGAAACTGAGACAGAGAGAGAGAATGTCGTGTGATTACCACAGCAGAGATTGGAGTTTGCATCTGCAACTGAAGAAATACCCAGGATTTACCAAAAAAGCATTGTAATCTAAGAAAAGATAAGCAAGGATTTCCACTAAAGTCATCAGAAGGCATGTAATCCTGCTGATATCTTGACTTCAGACTTCTAGTCTCTAAACCTTTTAGCCAATAAATTTTCCTTGTTTTAAGTCAACCAGTTTGTGGCACTTGGTTATAAAGGCAGCCCTAGGTAAGTAATACAATACCTTACTAGGTAACTTCTTCTAAATCCTTTCTTCTCCCTTTGCATTTTCCTGAAAATAACCAACCACTGTCCAATTCTCTCGGACATTTTAATTGCTAAGGGTTGGATATTTCTCCTCAATTGTGCTGCCCCTGTCCACAAGCACTCTATAAATCTACCTTATCTGACTTTAATGTCCAACCAAAACAAACACCAAGTGTTCTCACCTGCTGACGTTATTGCAGTCTCTAAAACCAGAATAGTTTGTGCTTTTCTCAGATGATACTGGTGCAGGTTATGTACTATTTGTGTTCTCCCAAAATTCATGTGCAGAAGTCTTAACCCCAATATGATACTCCATTTGAATATGGGACACTTTAGAGATAATTAGGGTTAGACGAGGTCCTGAATGTGAGGCCCTCTTGGTGTTATTAGTGCCCTTATAAGAATCACCTGTGAGAACCTTCCTCCTCCCCTCCCCTCTTCCCTTCCCTTTCTACCCTCAAGTGAGCAGACCGAGAAGTCACACACATATATAGAGAGATAGTGACTGCATACAGAGCCAGATTTTGAAATCTACTTTTCTGGCATCTTAAACTTGAGACTTCTCAGAATCCAGGACTGAGAAATGAAAATCTGCAGTTTAAACCACCACCCAGTGGTATTTGGTTAAAGCAGCCCATGCAGACTAAACAATGCATATGGTGGTGCCTTGCTTTTCCAGACTTCGGTACTTCAATCACAGCCAATACAACATAGTCAGCAACTGGGCTTGGGAGATTGTATTTATTCCTAAAGCTCCTACAGCAAATCACTACAATTTGTCACCTTAAAACAATAAATTTATTCTTATCATTGTCCATGCCAGGAGTCTAAACTCAGTGTATCATCAGGGCCACATTCCTTTGTAGAGTCTAAAGCAAAGTATTTCTTTGCTTGTTTCAGCTTTTCATGGCTCCCAGGGCTCCTTGGCAGGTGGCTGCACCACTCCAATCTCTGCCTCTGTATTTACATGGCCTTCTCTTCTTCTCCAATCTGGTCTCACCTTGTGATCCTTAATTGTTTAATCTTCAAGGACCCCTGCAAACAAGGTCACATTCACAGATTCTGGGGCTCAAAATATACACGTCATTTGGGCGACCAACATTCAACCCACTATAGATAACTATGTAACCTGGGGGGGAAAAAAAGTGAAGATGATAGATTATATTAGAAACTAAACTAGCAAAAGGAAATTCAAAAATTATTTGTGTTGGTTTCAGGCCATCATCCCCATACTTTGTCTTTATGAAGATTTAAGCCTCTGGTATTTCCATATGGTTGGAAAGAAAATAACTGCAAAGCTACTGAACTGGAAACTTAGTCTTTGATTTTCCACTTAGTGACAGGCTAAATTACAAAGACTGCAAAGCATTTTGTGTATACATGCAGCCCATGCCTTGCTGCAATTCAGCGTTGGCAATTTACATTTATAACATTCAGCCAATTAAGTCTCTCTTATCAACTCAGGGCGTTTACAGCAGGGAGGCAACACACAATTAAAGTTCTATCAGTTAGTCAGCTTCCATATGTGCACCAACTCTCAGTCTCAATCTGTTTCCACCAGTTTTTCTGTATCTGAGGCCTTTTCCTGTGGTTTATCAGTCTGTCCCCAAAGCAGGCAACAGGAGGGGGGCAGTTGTTGGTCTGTTAGCACAAATGGCAAAGGAAGAAACTGTAGAGCTAAGCAAGGCAAAATAAGCAAAGAATCATAGCAGAAGCATTTCACAGTCTCAATAGTGTACACTATATGAGTATTTGTTGAATTTAATTATTCTACTTGATAGTCGTTATAAACTGGTCAATTGTGGCCTAATTTACCAAAAATTAAACTGATGTTAAGGAGACTTGAGCTATCTTTTCAAGACCAGACAGTTTAAAATGTGTGCCAAAATAAGTAAGGTAGTTTGACAAATTATCTATAAAGGCACTTTCTGAGAAGATACATTTCTAAAATAATTGACGCAAAGGAAGCATCATTTAAATAAGCTTATAGGAACCTGGCATGGTGGTGCACGCCTTTAATCCCAGCACTTGGGAGGCTGAGGTAGGAGGAACCTTGTGATTTTCAAGGCCGGTTTGGGCTACAACCTGAGTGTAAAGTCAGCCTGAGCTACATAGTGCGATCCTGCCTCAAAAAACTAGGGCTGGGAGTTTGGCTCAGTGGTTTAAGCGCCTGCCTGGTAGGCACAAGGTTATGAGATTGCTCCCTGGTGCCACAAAAAATAAATAAATAAATAAGCTTATAGCTGCCAAAATGAACTTAACTAAAGACAATACCATTTTGGCTAAAGTTTGCCACGAGTAATTTGTGTTTCTTACAATAACAATATAGTTAGCCTTTTAAATGAAAACCTTTTAAAATGAACCTTTTAAAATGAAATAGAGTCATAAAGTAAGAGTGACAAGTTTCTGCTTGAAGGCCTTGGCATACAAGATTTTTGTTGAGAATGGAGGGAAATCTATTTTTATGAGTTGAAGATCAAACTTGACATCATTTGTCTTTAAGAATGACTTCAATTTAAGCCAAGAAGCATGAGATGTTGTGATCTTGTAAAGCCGATAATGACGATGCTCTTTAGGTGAGTGCATCTCCCTTGACTGTAGCCCTGTAGCCCAACGCCATTAGGCACAAATAAAGTTGCTAGCAAGGACTTTTGAAAGTGTCAGAAGACCTAAGAACCTGATTTCTAAGAGATCTTGAATCAAGATCCAAAGGGCACAAAACAGATTTCCTTTTTCAGTCTCTCAGAGCATCATTTAATATCTCCAATTCCATTCCAAAGTCTTTCAAAGACTCTAAACCTCTTCCCCCAGAGAAATATTCCTCCAGTGATAGTTCCTGGAATTAACAGTTACAAGAAATTATATAGAATAGAATTTACAAATGATATTAACGTTCTATAAGTGTAAATAAAATTTATGGTGAGTGACTTCTCTCACTACCTGACTTAATATTTTTATAAAATTATGCATACTATATAGGCAATCCCATTTAAATGGTTGGATATGCTGTTTACTAATAGTTCTCAAAAATTTGTACAGAAGTGTAACTATATCTGCCAGGCTGGTTGTACACTGTGTAATCCCAGTGAGCTCCATTCACATAGGCCAATTGTGAACAATGCCTGCAGGAAATGAAGTGTGATGATTGTCTATTTACATAAAAATTATCCTATCAGTGCATTTTTTGATAATGGGATTTATAAAAATACATGTAGGCAAATAATTGGACATTTTTACTTTTTCTGAAGGGTTTGTGCAAAAACTACTGATTCATTTTTATTTTTCAGGCTTCATTACTAGATATTTAGTGACCATTAATCCTATATTTTGTAACCTGGAGATTAGTCCCCGCTTGTTATTGCTTTCTCTCCTTTTTGCTGCTTTCTTTAAGGCTTATGGTCTACAGGAAAAAGATGTCTACATTCCCTCACAGAACAGAAAATATTTATAGAAGTTGCATAAATTTTAGTTACCCTATTCCTCTACAAACATAGACAGCATTTTTATTTATAAACTTTCACAGTCTGAGTGTTATTTACATTGATTTCCAAATGATCACCAAGCTGCTCAAGGTATTGATGTGTTGTACTAGCAGCTCTTATTGCAAACATGCTGTATAAGAGCCAACCTCAACGTCTCCCTGACCTACAGTAGCATTTAGACATGTAGGACAGCTAGGATAGCTCTACCCCAGGCGAGGGTCAGAGTGAGATCTGCCCCATGTGTCTCCTCATTCCCAGACTAGTAGCTTCCATAGGCCGTGACCTAGTCACAGCAAAAATAAAAGCACAAGAGGGCAAAACAAACTAAATAAATGCATTGAAAGCTTCCGATTGGACCTGAGTTCTACCCAAGTTCATTGGGAAAGCAAGTTGACAGCAGTGGAGGGCTGAAGCATACTCTGCCCCCGCCAAAGAGCTACCATAGCAGCATGTAGCAAAGATGTGCTTCAATTCCATTGCATGCAGGGAGTGGAAAATTATCCAATGCGGGCAAAAATCCAATGTAAACCATAAATCCAACCAAATCTCACAATGTACAGAGATCTCAAATCTATTCTCTCTTGTTTTCAGGAGTTAAAATTGATTGGACTGGATATTCCACACTTCGCTGCAGATCTTCCGCTGAACCGATGTAAAAATCGTTACACAAACATCCTACCATGTAAGATGGTCAACAGTGCTGGTTTAAATCATGTCAGTTAAAGACCAAAGGATTGTTATTGCAGATTAATCAGTTTCACCCGTTTTCATCCAGATTCAGCAGTGGTCTGAATCTCAAGGCTGTTTGTACCACTGCAGTAATCTCACTAATACTTCACACCATTAGTTCCTATCAAATAGAGGAAGATTTTATTATTATGCTTTTAAATAAATTGTATCTGAAGAGAAAAAAAAATGACCATTTGACCCTTTGGAGATCAAGTCTTTGCCAAACTAGGGATCAGATCATTTGAACTCTCATGAAACAATTTCCATGAATTCATTGGCAATGGGAAAAGGCAAAGTTTTGTTGTTTCTTGGCATCTTGTAATAAAAAGCAATATTCAAGAAAGAAAGGAATTTAAAGTAATCAAGACAATTAAAATATATTTCCATATAGATTTACCTTTCTACTCTGCTGCACTCCAAGTGGACTAAGAATGCGGAAATAGGGGTTGGGGAGGCTAACAGTCTCTAGAAAGAACTCTATCCTAGATAAAGTTAGGTAATATTATAGCAGTAACTCATCACACACAAAGTGCAGAATTTACTCTTCCCATTCAAAAACCATCTTAGGGAGATTTTTTCTCAAAATAAATAATAGAAAAAAAAACCCTAGAGATATAGCTCAGTGTCGAGGCCCTGAATTTAATCCCCAGTATCCCCCCAAAATGATCAAATCATCTGTTGGAAGAAGTCAGCAATAGAATACAGAAAAAGCTCAAGAAAAAGAATAAGAAGAGAAATAAAGATAACAAGCTGAAATTAACAAAATTTACAATAAAGAGAAAAGATTGCCTTTGAAGAGACACAGTAAAGTACTGCATGATTTCACTTATAACTAGAATAAAAAGCAACTGGCATAAAAAAAAAACAATCCAAATACATAAAGCAGAGAGGAGAATGGTGGTTGGGTGAATGGAGAGATATTTTGAGGTTACAAAGTTACAGTTATGTAGAGATAAACAGGTCTAGACAATGTACACCATGAGGACTGTGCTTAATAATGTTACATAGTATACTGAAAATCTGAGAGCAGATTTTAGGTACTTTTACCCCAAAAAATCAAAGATGATTACATGAGATAATCAATATGTTAGTTTTCATGGCTGTAGTAATCATATATATATATGTTTATACATATATATGCACACACAAACTATATATATTATCCATATATAATTTATATAATACATAAATTATATATGGTTGTATATAAATTACATATGAATAAATATAAATTCTATGTTATATTATATATATATAATTTTGTATACCTTAAATGTATACAATAGAAAATAGAGAGAGCTGGGGTGGAATTCAATGGCAGAATACATGTTTAGTATGCCCAATGCCCTGGTATCCATCCTCAGCACTAAAAAATAAAAGTAATTTATATAAAGAAATATTTATTTAAAAGCCCATGTATCTCTCTAGGTCTATCAAGTCCTAGTTAGTTCTCTCTATGTCCCTAGATGAAATAGAAATCATAGATATTTTAGTCCTAATAAATACTGTATACAACCTCTCCAAAATATGAACATAATTCTTCCAAGAACAGAAGAGCTAGTATAGAAAAAAATCATAGTTGGGGGATATTTATGCATTTGTTGAAACAAGAAACTAAGATTTATAATTACCAGGCTACCTACTGTGTCACTGACTTATTTGACTTGATATTGGGTAGAAAGAGTCAACATCATTTTTACTTGCATCCTAATTTGGTTTATATATTCCTGCCTTATTCTTTACAGATGACTTCAGTCGAGTGAGACTAGTCTCCATGAATGAAGAAGAGGGTGCAGACTATATCAATGCCAATTATATTCCTGTAAGTCGCCAAAAAATTCAGGCATCCAGATGCTGAAGACTATAAGCCAGCCAGTGGAAGATTATTACAGCTATATGGGGGTGCCAAAGAGTCAAAAAGAGAGCTTTTCATACAAAACTTCAAGAACAGTTTCCATTGTTCCATTTCAGAATAAACAGGGTGAAAAAACTCCATAAATCAACAGTGATCAGATTTATTTCCAATGAGATAGTGAAAATAAAAAGCAGATAATCATGCTAGAGATCATCTTTCTTATGTTGGCACTTAAGTTTCAACAACCAAACTCCAGGGGCTCCATCCAAATACCTGTGCTTTTGAAATACCTATAAAGATAGCAGTTGTCATAAAAGATGTGGATATGATTTTATAGATTCTCAGAAAACAATGCTTAAAATCACACAGAGCTATATAGTCAATTACTCTGATTGTCTTTTTGAACCAACAAAGGAAAAGCATAACGTAGGCGTGTGAGCCTTTGCCAGTTTTATTATCAGTCAATTGTCAGTTTTCCTCACTGGTGTGGAATAACATTTGATGCTGACAACGGCTGGTTGAATAACTTTATCACTTGTCTTTCAGGGATACAACTCACCCCAAGAGTATATTGCCACCCAGGGGCCACTGCCTGAAACCAGAAATGACTTCTGGAAGATGGTCCTGCAACAGAAGTCTCAGATGATTGTCATGCTCACTCAGTGTAATGAGAAAAGGAGGGTGCGTACCTAACCAGCCTGTCCCCACTTCGCAGCAACATCTGCCCCGGCCACTGCCACTGACAAAATGTTTACTGTACAACAGAAATACCACACTGTTCAATTTTTCATTCTCATGGTAGTCCTATATGGTTCTTCAGAAACAATTGCCTTTGCTTTGCCGAAATAAATTTCATTGCTTGTTTTAAAAGCTTACGTTATTTTCACTCCAGGTAAAATGTGACCATTACTGGCCATTCACAGAAGAACCCATCGCTTATGGAGACATCACTGTGGAGATGATCTCAGAGGAAGAACAGGATGACTGGGCCTGTAGACACTTCCGGATCAATTACGTAAGTCTCTAAGTGGAAACGCAGGTGCACCACCATGCCCACCCCACCCCAGGTGTCCAGAGACCAATCCACTACCATGTATGACAAAGAGCACTTCAGGCTGTGCGACTCTGCTTCCTTTGAGAGAAAATTTTTACTTTTAGGGGGTCATTTCCTATTTTATAGAGGATGATATAGATGGAATATTGTCCTGGAGGGCCAAAGAGTTGAAATAAAGTCTGTACTAATCCATCTCAAATTAGCCTAGGGCAATAAATGACTCTGCTAATCACTGCTTACCAAGCACGGTTGAGGAGACAAGTATTCTCATTATTCATATCAACTATGTGTATATCAGTCTGATTAGTATCCACAAGGCACACTTAAATTATAAACACTTAAACCATGACTTACTAGTCTGGGTTTCATTTCTTTCTTTCCTTATTTTGTTTTGGTTTGGTTTCAATTATTTGGAAGGTACTTCTAGACCTTCTTATTCATGGTTCCATATTGCTCTTGAAGTGCTATTGATTTCTAATTGTTAGAATGTCAGAAAAGTCTATTTTTCTTGCAGGGTTGAATGCCTCTCTGATGATGAACCTTTGAGTCAGGCTGAATATTTCTGTCAGGCTTAGGTGCTAATACCCATCAAGTTATCATCTGCCTACAAACAGTTCACAGAATATAGAGCTTTAACTAGCATTGTCTACTAAAACATATTGATTGTTGAAGGCAGAATTTAATAGGGGAATTCTTGTTGATGTTGATGCTGATGTTGATGTGTTCTTCCCTGAATAGAAACACCCTTCCTAATGGTATAGACCAGGGGACAGAAAATGCAGTCTGCATACCAAATTGACCCACAGTTGGTTTTTAAATGCTTTAATGATTTTAAAAAGTTGAAGAGCATGTCATATATAAATTATATGAGAATCAAATTTCAATATCCATAAAGTACATTTCATTGGAACACAGGCTTTATTTACACATTGCCTATGGATACTGTGCTACACCAAGCTCGAATAGTTGCAACCAAAAACCCTACACACGAGTGTCTTCGTTACTTTGCTCGTTGCTGAGACAAAATATCTGATGCCCAAAGTTAATGGAATAAAGGTTTATTGTCACTCACAGGTTGTAGAGATTTCAGTTCATAGTTAGCTGGCTCCAAGGCGGATGGCATGGCATAGGCGTATCATGGAGGAAAAACATTTAATGGCAGAGAAAAGCAGCAAAGCAGCAAAATAGTGAAGCAGCAACAGCAGCAGCAGCAACCTGCTTCTCCTTTTTATCCCACCCAGGATACCTGCTCTTCAGGTGGTGCCACCCACACACAGAGTTGGCCTTCCCATTATCCACACTCAGAACTATGCCAAACTAATCAGTGAAGTAATTTAGTAATCACACAACCTTAATACCAGCATCGCATGCTTAATTCCAGCACCACACACCCCATATCCAGACACCTCAGAAAAGCCCCATCTATGACCACATGAGGCTTTGAAGGGACATCTAGACACAAGCCTTAACAGTAAGCAACAGGCTGGGGGTGTGGTGCTTGCCTGTAATCCCAGCACTTGAGAGGTTGAGGAAAGAAGATTGCCACAAGTTTGAGATCTGCCTGAACTGCATAGTGAGTTTCTGTCTCCAAAAAAGTAAAAAAAAAAAAAAAAAAAAAAAAAAAAAAAAAAAAAAAAAAAAAAAAAAAAAAAAAAAAAAAAAAAAAAAAAAAAAAAAAAAAAAAAAAAAAAAAAAAAAAAAAAAAAAAAAAAACCTACAAATAATTATTACTTTCTGGTCCTCTTCAGAAAGATCTTGTTGACCATTAGTATAAATAATGGAAACATTGCCCATATCAATAACGGCATGAACATCAATAACTATCCCTTTATTGATGTTTACAAAAACTGATCACTTACCAACCAATAGTAGTTAGCAGCTGCGTTTCATGATGTTCTGTTCCTTTAAATTACCTTTTTCTTCCCCAAGCACACGTCTGCTCAAACACAGCTTCCACTCAAAGGTCACATCATTCATGGAGCCTTCCGTGATCTCAGAGACCATTAACTCTTTCCTCTCTGCTGTAGTCTCAGGCAAACTAATCCATCGCCACACTATGGTTATCATCCTCTGTTCATGTCTGTCTCCCCCCAGGATACTATGAGTTTTAGAAGCAAATACTGTGTCTTTATGGAATGAATAAATGAGTGAATAGATTATTTCAAGAATAATAGATCACTATGTAAATCAACAGACTTCTCATCAGAGGAAATACTTCACAGTCCTAGCGCCATTCAAACTAAGCTTTCTTTTTTGGCTATTTTAGCCACAAAGGTAGTGAAAACTGCTAAAAATAAATAAATAAATAAACTAAATCTTTCCTTAGGTTCACACCTAGGAGAAAAAAATTACAGAGAACAGAATAGATCTGTTTCCATGTTTATTTCCTTGACAAGGGAGAGTCACATAGATCACTACATAGCAAATAATATGTTTCTTGTCCTTGGTCATAAAAGATGACCTGCTTTTTAATGACAAACATGTGAAGGACTTGAGCAGCAGGAATAAAACATTGACTAATAATGTTTGCTGTTAAGAAATTCACACAGTGGTTTACAAACATCTGGTGCCAGGGCGCCCCATTTGGCCATAAGCATGCACAATCTAAATCCTGAGCTCCTATAATGAAGGTTACATTAACCAAAGAACATTGTGTTGTGCTAACACATATATTTTTCTATTTATTTTTATTTTGTTTAGACACTTCTTTATTCATTCTGTATTAGTATGTGTAAAGTTTCCAAGCACAACAAAATAAAATTCTATAGATAAGGAAATTAGAGTAACAGAAATTTGGGATAACTAAGAAAATTCCAAAAAGGTTTTCTCGCTTAAAAAGAAAGGAAGAAAATGACCATAGCACATAACTTGTCGCTTTCCAGTACTTGAAATTTAGTATTAACTGAGTAAGAGCTGAGACTCAGATCACCAAAAAATATGTTTGTTTCCAAGGACTTTGTATTTTGTTATTCCACTGGAGGGCTGCCAGCAATTCTAGGACCCCTACCTTGTGGCCATGAAGAGGATTCACAACTTAGTGAATCCTTGATTTTATACAGCTTGCACATTTTAGCTGAACACATTTTCAGGTCAACTCTTCTAACATATGTATTATCCAAGTCTTATGTGTGGTTAGAATTTGAATAAGACTGGCATTTTTGTGAACCTTTCTGGGAAACCCAAATTATCTCGTGACTGAGTATCCTCAAATCCTCGCAGTGTTGAAAACTGCTATCCTGCACAATGCACTACACATAAGTTACTTCTTGACATTCTCTAAAAACAGCAATGAGGGCTGCCAGCATCTCTGTAGTGTTCGTGCTCTGTGTGTCTAAGGAACAGCACTTACACAGAGCTAGTGGGGCATTGCATACTGCTGCTGGGAATGTGTGGAGACAATCGGTATATCTGCAGTGATGACATTTTTATTTATATAAATCTTACATATATTTATATATTTTACTTATGTATTTTATTCATACAATTATTAACTTAAGTGTAAATTTTACTGTGCTCAAGAACATTTAATTTTGCATTTAACAATTGACTTCTCTTGGATAACCAAATATAATTCTTAGCTCTAAAGTCACAGCCAAACTCACAGCCAAGCCAAATTCTCCCAAGTTATGATACAGTATTTGTCTTAGTTACTTTTCACTCATTGCTAGGACAAAACACCCAACACCCAAAATGAAGGAAGGAAAGGTTTATTTAGCTCGCTGTTTGTGGAGGTTTCAGTCCATAATCAGCCGGTTCCAAGGCAGGGTGGCCTGGCTCCAGGGCAACACTTCAAGGCAGCAGCCAGAGCAAAAAGCCGGGAAACAAGCCTCATCTCCTCCCTTATAGTGTTTGCAGGCCACCCGTCTCTCCCTAGTGGAGATATAGCACTCACAAAATCTCTTTGCCCTCCCCTTGCACAGGATGAGGATATTTACACAGTAAGGACCCTGGCTCCCTGCTGAGTTTCTCAGTTGAACTTCTAAACTTCTTAAGTTGACACAATGTATCAACTATAACAGTATTTCTTCCTCTCATGGTATTATAATCCTTTAGCAAATTTGAGGGATGGGGGGGTCTACCAGACATTTGTAAGTCCGAGTTTAGAATTTTTCAAACAATTAACAAGAGAAGAATAAATCATTTTTCCAAATTAAAAAAGATTAAAAAAGAGTAGATCTTGAAGTACTCACATTCTAATTGATATTTACTCAATTTGGAGAGAATAACAATATATCTGATGTGTATGTTAATATAAATGGGATTACTATCCAGAATAGACCTATTTCCTAAAGATTCTCAGAATCAAGTACGTAAGCTGAGCTGGCGGTAATAATTATACAATAATAGCAATAATATCTAACACTCACCTTCCTTCACAAACATGACCACATGAGCTTTGTTGTCAGTATCATTAGGCCCTCTTATGAGAGGACTGAAGCTCAATGAGTCTTATCTTGGATCAGGTCTCTTAGTTTCAAAACTCAAGATAGAGAATCTCCATGAGTGATTGTTTTAAAGCGTATTCTTGGGTAAACTTGTCAGGAGTCGAGGGAGGTGTGATCAGAGGGCAAAGCCACATAGAGCCGTGAGCGCACTGGAGTCTCACTCAAGCAGACCCCACTGGGACTGCTGGTGCATGAGTAGCATCATACTGATGACTCATTCTGGCGCAGGGGCTAGATTCTGAACCATGGTATACATCAGTCATTATCTTTGGGCTGCTTTCAGCAGGAAAATTAAACTCTTGGCATTTTCCAGCAAGGCAGCTCCCTATTGTGGAGGGCAACACTCAGGAAAATGGTGCAACTTGCCATTAGCAGCAGCTGGAAAAGGGGTGCACCAGGCTAGTGCAGGGATCTAAGTAGGGCACCAACTGCACCTTCCAGAGTGTTTCATTCATTGCCAAAAGCTTCCAAATGGCAAAGCCAGGATGCAAACCCTGATCTGCTTACACTCTTGTCCCTAACTATACTAGCACAGATTAGCATGTCTGCCCTATCTTTCAAAGCTTTATCCAATTCATGTTATTTTTCAAGATCAATTTTATGCCAGATACAGCTCAAAGCTGAAAAGAATAGCACTGACCAGGATGAAATGTGGTCTTACCTTCTTCTCCCATTCACTTGTGTGTGTTAGTGGAGGCCTGAGCCACGCTGACAGAGAACTAAGAGGTTAATGCGCTTTTTTTGGCTTTTTTCCCCAAAGGCAGATGAAATGCAGGATGTGATGCATTTTAATTACACGGCATGGCCTGATCATGGAGTGCCCACAGCCAATGCTGCCGAAAGCATCCTGCAGTTTGTACACATGGTCCGACAGCAAGCAACCAAGAGCAAAGGCCCCATGATCATTCACTGCAGGTAACCTCATCCCGGGCATTTTCTGTCACATATCAAGGGGTTTTTTGTTTGTTTTTAATAAAATAAATAGCCCATTGTTCCATGAAACTCTAATGTGATTTAATCATAAATGAATTGGAATTTTTAAAATCTGTGGTTAATTGACATCTTTATTATACATGTGATTTACTTATAAAATGAATGTTATATCTGTATCTTATGAGATAGATATTACTTCAATTTTCAGAAGGAAAAAAAAGCTGCAGAGTAGCAAGATGAAGGAATTCCCACAGATTCACACAATTAGAACAGGAGGAATTAATACTCAGAGCCAGACACACAGGTCTGCCTTAACTACTGTGTATTATTATCTTTGTCCATCAAGGATTCTGAAAGGTTATAACCTAGATAAGTGCAAGGTAAAATTATAAGTAATTTACAGAGCTGAACATGAATAGAAATAAAGGCAGGATGAAAAAAAAAATAAAAATATTCAACACATTAAGAGAAACCTGTTTGTTATGGGTGGTTCTTCAGTATTGTTTCTAAATTCTGAGTCAGCTAGAATAAAAGGGGAGAAACGATCCACTGTGTTATCAACAATGGAAGTACACAGTAATTACATATGGGAAAAGTTACTTTTGGATTTAATCCTTCCTTTCTCCCTAAGTGAACAAAGCTCCATCATGAGCTATTCCTATGACACAGTGTTGTTCTACAATTTTTATGCAGCTCAAAAGATCAGGAGACATAAATACTTTAATAAAAGAAATAGCTTTATACATAAATACTGTCTGGCTGCATATCAGAGGGTGCAGGTGGGAGAGAGATGTTAAGGGAAGCACTGGTATCCAAGCCAACCTAAGCAGCTAAATCTATAAAATCTATAATCTAAGATCTAGCATGCTGGCCTTTGTAAATTACAATGGCTAGATTGTGTGTGTGTGTGTGTGTGTGTGTTGGGGAAGTAAGGGAACTGCACAAACTCGGGTTTCTGCTTAGAGAGGATATCATTGCTGTCAACCCACCTTACGTTTTCACCATTTAAAAGCCACTCTCTAGTAACTGAGATGATCTCTTCTCAGAATGATTCTTTCCAAGAGCAGAAAATATAGCTGCTCAGCCCTGGGTCAAACTCATACATTCCTCTCACAGCACTTAGCACTACAGCTCTGGGTGAGATTTCGCAGGTGCTCACTTGGTGGCAGATCATTTTATCTGAGAAGTTGTGGGAGGGAAGCGTTGTCTAGCAGAAAAGGCCACCTAGACTCTAAACTCAAGGATCTTAATGTTGGATTCTTCTAACAAATTCCATATACAAGGTATGATCAAAATATATGGTGGAAGTTTAGGTTGTTTTATTTTTTAATTTAGTACTCCCTCTCACCTTGGAAACACTTACCCTATCATTGTTGTTACTTTCGAAGGCGTTTCTGGAAGTCCTCTTTTGTAACTATCTTTACAAGGTATGATCAAAAATACAGTGAATGCTGCTGCTGAGTGCTATCCAACAGAATCTCAAGCTCGTAAAAGCTTACACTGTTTCTTCATCTGCCTTGTTCACCAGATGTGGCACTGTGCAAATTTTCGCTCTTCCCCCAAGTCAAAATGACCATGAAAATTGAATGTTTTAAATTGATTCAAGACTTTGGGGTAGCCACAATAGCGCAACTAAAGAGGAATTCCAGAACTGCTTCAGAAAGTGGCAAGAATTATGGAATGCATATGTTTGCTGCCAAACATTTTTAAAACTTAAACATTCACTGTATATTTCAATCGTGTCACACATAAATTGGTTTCAACTTTCTCTTTTCCCAACATTTCATTATAATTCAGAATTTGGAATCCTTTAGCTCTTCATTCCTATGGCTGATTGGAAAACAAAAAGAGCTGACTTTAACATTGACCTAGGCGTGGAGTGGGCAGTTGACTGGCCCGTATGAGTCCACTTTGACCTGTGGGGACTGAGTTGGGGACTGGATGAGACTGGACCCAAGTATTCAATTTGATTATAAAGCAATAAACTACCTGAAAGATCTCTGGGAGATTGTAGCAGGCCCCAGGCCCACTGGAGGGGAACTTGTACTGTAAAGAAGGTCTATGATGGCGAACTGAATTTAGCGGGGAAGATCTGAAGATAGCTGTGGTCCCAGAGCATGTCAATTAGACTTTTGAGCTGGGTGTAGGGAATGAACTCAGAGGTTTATTCTTAATAAGGAACACTGTTAAGCGTAGCTCCTTGAGGCTTTTTTTTTTTAAAGAAATCCCCAATTTCCTTTCACTTGTCTAACATGCAGTCTGAACCTTTTTCTGCAGCGCTGGTGTGGGGCGCACAGGCACCTTCATAGCACTAGACAGGCTCTTGCAGCACATACGGGATCATGAGTTCGTGGACATCTTAGGGCTGGTGTCAGAAATGAGGTCATACCGGATGTCTATGGTACAGACAGAGGTAAGAATGTAATCAAAACATACTCGCAAATTTGCCCTTGATGGAAAAACACCCTTATTTAACCTCATGTTTCAAAACAACAGTCACAGTTTGTCTTTCTTTTGCATTTCCCATCTTCTCATTGTGTATGTTGAAACTGCTACAAAACAAAAAAGAAATCGCTAGATAGTAGCCCCTAGAAAGTGTACGGTGATGACACTTTCGCTGGCATCACCTACCCTTTAGGAATCCAGAGCACCTGGATGTGTTTGCAATTAGACGAAAATGAGTTAGTTGAAAGTAACAACCGATTTAAGCCAATGCCACCGAGTGGACACTGTGTGGAGTGAAGTGATTTCATCTATACAGGAAGTGCTGCCCTGCTCAGATAAGTCTGTCCTCAGTTCTTTCTCCATGCGACTGTCTGTCCAGGTTCATTGTTGATGGTGACCCCATTGGTGGGATATGTTCCTTTTGTCTGGTTTTAAAGATTTTCATCCCCCGTTACCTCTAAATCTATCAGTGCTTCCCGATGCCTTCATGTAAAGGAAAAGATGTATTATTTGAACCGCAGGCATCCGGGGAAGTGTTCTGTGCCCGCCGCCACCTCTTTCCCAGCCTCCCTCCCTGGCAGTCTTGCGTGGTGCTTGGTCTGCAGGAGCTGCGGACTGCAGAAGGCAGCTCCTGTGTGGACGCAAAACCCATGGCCAGGCGTCCGCTCTTAATCCCGGGCACCCAGCCGTACTCGCGATTTACTGACTTGGTTCCGGGGGACAATAACTCTTATCCTGGAGGAGTGTGTGTGGGAGGAACGTTGTAGAACAGAACGCACCCTGCCCGGACCGCTTACAACCAGATTTAAACAACATAAAACAAGACAAAAACAAAAAAACTGGGTCTTCCTCTTGCTCTTCCCTTACAGCACCACTAGACGTCAGCATAACTCAAAAAGCCTGGAGTAACGGCTGCTGCCGTCTCCAGCTCTTCACTTTGCAGAGCTCCACCTTCCCCCGCGTCCCTTTTTACTTTTCTTTGCTCCTATTTTCCCGGTCCCATCTGAGTAAGGCAGCCACAGCCAACCCAGTGTGTTGATTTGCAGGCCACATAAAAGTCACGCCAGCATTCCGAGGTGTCCTTGATACTTAAGATCAAGTCATTTGTTGTTCCCTTCCTTCCTTGAGGCCGGCTAGCCTGCATCTCACAGCCTAGTTTACTGCTGTGGACGTGCACATCACCTTCTCTGCATGAGTTCACAGTGTCTGCTCTCCCAGAGAAGCCCGGTATCTAGTGATTAAATAGTGTTTTATTAATCAGTCGGTATTTTTGACTTTCGCTTCTATAAATTTATATCCTAATATGTGATTAAACCTTCCCATTATATAAATTAATCTCCAAACTTCAAAGGGCCAAAAGACTTTCATGTGTCTTGGATTTGATAAATCATCTGCCCCATTCACTTAATTTATACCTCTTTTGACTTTGATTATAGCCTAGTCTTTTTTGACTTTTCTCAACTTCAGAATCCTAATGTGTTTTTTAAAAACTACCTTCTCACAGCTACTCCCCTTCATATTTTCAACTCTATTAATGTTTCTCATCAGATGTACAGAGCCAAGAACATGTTTTGTTTTCTCCTTTTATTGCCCCAAATTTCAGTCGTCTGGCTTCCTTGTTCACAGCAGTATTTTAGGTTGACATCTCCATGGAAAGTCTTTTTGAAGTATTGTCCCCCTTCCCCAAAGTTAATGGAGGAAAAAGAGTCAGAAAAGGGGCAGAGGTGCCAATCTACTGTTTTTCTCAACTGCTCAGGATTTTTGCAGTGATGTTTTCCAGTTGTGGCTATTTATTCATGTCTTTTGTTAGTAATTATGTCTTAGAAACCTTGTCCATCTACCTTTATTTTTCATCACTTATCTGCACACCATGGTTCAACCTCCATTTTGAATACAGGTTGATTTACCATTCAGCCCATTCACATTCAAACCCTGCTACTATCTAATTTACTAAGTTAATAAGTAACAGTAAGTAATAGTGATAAGAGGGTAAACTCATGCTCCAGTTGAACTGTCTTTGTGTATATAATCCACAGAACTGAATACCACATTTCTTCCCATGTTTGGGTTCTGATTTTGTATCCTTTCTATTATGGCTTATGTCTAGATGTCCCCGTAAAGCTTCATGTAGTCATGGGTGGGCCTTTTTCAGAGGTGACTGAATCTGGAGTGTGTGATTGATTCATGGTGCAATGCTGGGATTAAGGGTGCTAGGATTAAGGGTGATTACATTTGTTTGGCACCACCCTAATCCTGGCGACCTGGACATACTATAAGGGACAGAAAGAGGTTTCCTTGACGCTTGCTTGTCTGTTTTGCTACCTTCTGCTCACCATGAACTGTTTCTCCTGTTATACCCCTCTGCCATGCCACCCTGCCTTGCAGTCAGCCAGTTATGAACTGAAACCTCTACAAACCATGAGCTAAGTAAAGCTTTTCTCCTTTAACTTTGGGTGTTGGATATTTTGTCTCAGCAAGGAGGAAAGTAGCTAAGACACTTCCCTGAACTGCCCGTCCCTCTGATCCTGCCACAGTCTATAGATGGCAGAAGTAAGTGATTTGCTCAGCCATGTCCCAGTACCCGTGTCTGTCATCGTCACCACAGACTCTGTGCACTGATTGTTGACCTGCCCTCCTCCACTTTCCCCTCTGGCCAGACAAGAACAGGGGTTGCACACAGAGGGGCGATTATACAGAGTGCCAGACCGGGAGAAAGACTGGGTCTCAGCTTTACCCCTGATTACGTCATGTCACATCTCAGAGCTCCCACTTCTCCTCTCTAAAATGTGCATGCCAGTTCTCATGAGTTGTTGTAAAGTACTCATTATTAAAAAATGCTAGCATCTAGAGAAGTGCTTTGAAACTGTAAAAATATCACCTCTGGATGGCTGTCACCTCTCTTGGGCTTTCCTCTGCTGTTACCAAATATTTTGTTTGGTTTTCCTCTAATAACCTCTACCAGGAGGTCAGTTAGGGCACTGCCTTCAGCAAACTGTCCTCCCCATGGGCAGCTTGGATTTCCTGTGGACTCTCAGGGATGTGTTCAAAAATAGTCTTTCATTTACTTTTCCTCTGGGTTTTTTTTTTCCCCCCCTTTGGATACAAGCTTCATCCACTGAGTGGTTATAGAGTGAGAATCCAGGCCATGTTGGTCTTCTTTATTCCCAGTGTAGCCATAACACCAGAAACAATGGAGTCATGTGGCAGGACCACAAGGGTCATTCAGCTGCTGCTGCAATGCTGTCCCAACATAAGGAATGTTCCTTCTAAAACTTGCTAAAAGTACGGAGTAAGTGAGGGACCAATCTAGTGAGGTTTGAAGTGTTTTATCCTTTGTATTAAACTGTTGTATAAAAGCTATCTTAAAATCCTTGGACATCTGGATAGGACCTTATTTGGAGATTATATCTAATGATACTACTTATAGAGAAACTGGGAAATAAAGAAAAAGGAGAAAAGTATGAAATTACCCTTAATTCATGATGCAAAAAAACCTTAATGTTTTGTTGATTTCATTCAAGCATAACTTTCATACAAGTGTAGTCATGTATGTGGCATGTGTGCACAATGTTGTGAATGTTATGTAAATATGTAAATATATATGTATGTGTATGTATGTGTATGTATTTATACATGTTTATTTTTCACTTAGTATCTTACTACATATATATAGTGAATCACCTAAAGCTTACAAATCTCATTTTAAGGACAACTAATGTTTCATTATAGACATACCATTGATTACTTGAACCACTCACCTTTTTATGGAACATTAAATTGCAGTTTTCCACTTTTTACTATTTCTCTGTGTCCATGCCACTTTTAGCACTCTGTGAAATATTTTACCCTCAGTAACAATATGTAATAAACATTGCCACAACAAGCCCAAAGTATCATTGAATGTTATTTTGCTCTTTCTAACTTTTTTATACTTCATGGTTGAAAAATAAGTGTTCATTTTTAGCATACCTTTTAAAATTTCCTCAGTTTACTTCAAAGTCATTTAATAAGCACAACTGAAGTGGTAGGCATTAATAACAAAAAGAATGAGTCCTTGTCTTTAGGAAGATTTGGTCTAATGTTTGAAGGACTATAGTTATTTTGCTTATTTGCATGTATTACTGATTTCTATGACTTTTTACAAAAACAAAGCTATTAATATTTTGCTACAATTTAGAAAATATTTTTCCTTCTAGTTCGTGGCTTACCCTTTATTTCATTCTGTTTATGATTTTTGTACACACAGTAGTTTAAATTTTTTTATTTGTACTTTATCCCTTTGCTTTTAATTTTGGAAATTACTTCCCTCAACTAACTGAGGAATTAATCTATATTTCCCCCTATTTTTATTTGTTTAATTTGTTAAAATTCCTGAAATTTATTTCACTTTTTTCAGAATACTACTGACTTATTAATTGCATATTCATTGTTGCTAGCCTTATGTATCTAATGTATTTAATGTATTTGCCTAATCATGCTGTAGTGTGTGCTTGGACTTTGCTAAGAGTAGATTTTAAGTATTCTCAGAGTAACAACAAAAAGTAAGTTGGTGAGGTAATTAATTAGTTTCTGATAATCATTTCACAATGTTAGATCACTACATCGTGCACCTTAAAAACATACTTTTTGCTTAATTACTTCAGTGAATTTGAGGAAAGACATTCCACAGTAAAACAACAAAAAAGGAATGCTGTTCTAAACCTTATTATTAATAAAAATTCCGGGCTGGGAGTTTGGCTCAGCGGCTTAAGCGCCTGCTCTGGCAGGTGTGAAGTTGTGAGTTCAATTCCCGGTGCCGCAAAAAATAATAATAATAATAATAATTAATAAAAATTCCTTTACAGTTTGAGTATCTTGTATTTTCTAGTTGCAAAATGATCTCCATAAATTATGCAAATGGTTTCCTTTGACACCAGCTCCTCATCATCATGGCTGTCGTAGTATTCAAATATTTCATCTTTGCACACACAGCACCTGCACAAAAGTCGGTTGCTCTGAAACACACTTGTGCCCTTTGTTGCTACAGGAGCAGTACATTTTCATCCACCAGTGCGTGCAGCTGATGTGGATGAAGAAGAAGCAGCAGTTCTGCATCAGTGATGTCATATATGAGAACGTCAGCAAGTCCTAGTTTTGAATCCAGAGCAGTAAGTAGAGAAGGGCCCACTCTGGCTGCTCTGCCTGAGAGCAGTTGGGTGGGGGCATGATGGGATGACCCAAAGGCATTTGCATTGGCTCTGACTTCACACTCATCTCTCTGTGCCACTCTTGGCCACGCAGGGGTGATTGGGGGAAAAACAACCCCATAGCAGATCTTTGAGCTTCGATAGTACCTTGTTGGTGGTAGTAATAAGCTGGAGTGTGTTAGTTTTTCCATTGCTGTGACATAATACCTGAAGTAAACAATTTAAGAGGAGAAAAGTGGTTTTTTTGTTTTGTTTTGTTTTGTTTTTTGGCTCATGGCTTTGCTCCATGGTTTGCCCATTCACTTTTATTCTGTGATGATGCAGAATATTGAGATGATAGGAGCATGTGACAGAGGAGGCTTCTCCTATCATGGAGGTCAGGAAGCAGAGAAGGAGAAGAATGGGCCAGCATCCCAGTATACTCTGCAAAAAGCATATCCCCAGTGACCAGTTCCTCCAAGTAGTCCACCTCCTAAAGTTGTCACTACCTCCTAATAATGCCGCCATGTAAGGACCAAGTGTTCAACACATGAGATTCTAGGGGACATTCTAGGTCTAGACTACTATGAGTAGCTTCTGCAACTCATAATGATTTGATTTTCATTCCCTCTACCCAGAACCTAAATTATTCTGATAATGGATCTGTGCCTATACTACAGGGTACTACTATCTACCTCTATGACCTAGATATTTTGTGCAAACATTTTATTGATTAAAAGGATTATAAAGGATTACAGAGAAGACATGACCTGGAGTGGAAGCTCAAAAAAAGAATTGATAATGGAATCTCAGAATAGTGAAGTCTGAAAATGACTTAATCTCATCCATTTTGGGAGCATGTAGTTGAAAGTGAAGAAATCTAAAGCCCTGTGCTCAAATTTTGACTAAGAGATCAGATTTTTGAGGTGTTAGTAAGTTGACTGAGGTAACAAACAAACTAGCCATTTAGAGTAGACTCTAACAGAGTGGGGAGAAGATAGTGGTGTGTTGCGGGAAGAATAATACTGAATAGGAGACATAAGTCAACAGCAGCTGGGTAGGATTGGTACTGTATGTCTATAACCATTCATTGTACCTCTGCATCTATCAAGAAAGAGACACAGCAGCAGGAATGAGCGGGAAAGGTAAAGGATAAGGAAGCACAGGTAGAGATAACTTTGCATGTAGAAAGACATTGAGACCCACAGAAAGGAGAGGTCACACAGCAGAAGATGCATGGATAAATTCCAATCTACATGAGTTGTGCGGTTGAGTAAGGAGAGCAAATGTTAGAGATTTAATGTTAGAGATTCCAGGTTCCTGACTCTCTCTCTCTCTCTCTCTCTCTCTCTCTCTCTCTCTCTCATTCACAGGCAAGGACATGATGTGCATTCCAGAATTTTGGGGGGATCCTCCTAGTCATTTGGCTAAAACGAACCCCTACTTTGTAGCATGTGGCCAAGGAGATCATTTATCTCACAGAAGCACTTGGAAGACTTAGCCTTAAAGAGCCTACAGTGTCTTTTGGACTCTTTCACTTCTGGACATATACTGGAGCAAATTCAACAGGACATCAGAAAGGTCGACATGCTCTGCAGAATTTGCTGCAGGCAGGAAGTATGTTACTTCTGAAGAGTTAGTTGACCCTCTGCTGGTTGGGTTGAATTTCGTTTTTGTTTTTGTTTTTGTTGTAAGTGCAATAATTTTCGTATATGTGCAACTTTATCAGAAAGTTGAACTGTTTTCTGCCCACCCCAATGATCAACCCCATAGCCCGGGAAAGAACATGCATTGTGTCAAATTGCATCTCATTATTTAAAAGAGGCACAGCCACACGTGAGGAAGTGATCACTGTACTTCAAAGGAAATGAACCAATGATATGGATCTGTATTCCAACCTTGAAACTACTGGATCAGAAATGGAGAGGGTGGATGGGGAGGAGAGAAGGGTTTTACCCACAGATCAACTGCATATTTTTTCCTACTCCAGAGATGAAAAGCTGTACTTCAAAGTAGAATAGAAAAAAAAAAATTTTTTGTCTTAATTATTCTCGTTCTTGATGGTTTTCTTCCTTATTAACTGTTGAGTGTTTCTTCTGTGGCCCTTTGGGACTAAAGTCACTGCCCAGGTCCTTTTCAGGAAACCAGATCTGGTTCAGAAGAGTTTCAAGTCTGACCCTACACTCCGTTGCTGTCTGAGCAATCTTGGTGCCTAGAGTTCGCATTTCTTTTTGTGTTGTCCTGCTTATGTGTGAGCGCAATTTCTCTGAGAAACTACAGGCTGTGACAGAGCACTTTCTTTCCCTCCCGAAGACCTGGGAATTGGTGAAGTTATGGCAATGAACTTCAGCATGCTGGGACAAGTCTTTGGCTACCTTCTTTTGTAATATTGTCAAGCGTCTCTATGGATTCCCACAGAGATTTCTTTTTGTTTTGTTTTCTTTTTGGTTTTCAGTTTCATTTTTAATCTGTGTAAGTAATAACATTCTATTCTTTGAATTTTGTATAACTACAGTACACGATTGTATATTGTGAGGTGAATACTGTCAAAATGGATATTGATGGCATTGTGGAGCCTGTGACTTTGTGCCGCTTCCTGAGAAATAAGAGGTGATGGTACAGAAAACCATTTGGAGCTGAAAGTAAACACAAGCTGGCTGCTTCACTGTGGCGAGGTGGCTATCATGAGCCTTCCTGTGTCAGGTGCCAGGAGGCTCCGAGCTTCTCTGTGTCTGACTGCTACCCCCTCCCCAGACTCCTCTCCATGCCTGATCATCTTCATGAAACCACAGATACAGGATCAGTTTCAAATTTCATCAGTGACCTTAGTGATGGTGAAGGATGCCAGATGAACAGCTCTACACCCCACCGACTCATGTCACTGAGAAGGCCTGGCCACAGCAGCCCTTGGCAAGATCCTTACATGATCTAGCCAGCAAGGCTCGGTTTCGCCTTGCAGGGTGAGTGGCAGGGGATGTCCATACCCTGTAGGTGAACAGCTTGGGCTCCTGGGGGACTGCGGGTTTCTCCTCACCTCCTATGTTCTACATCTTGTCTCCCTGCTGCCACCTCCTCCTCTTCTCCCCCTACTCTTTTATTGTCTCTTTTGGTCATTTTTCATAACACATCATGCCGTTCTCAGGAACAAACACAGTTAAAGGAAGGTGGCAAATGTTATGTGTGACATTCTTAGAGCCTCACACCTGGACAGGTCAGGGTGGAAGTGTGGTATGATGGGTTAGCAAGCTGATATGTTTTCAGCACTGCCATGAGAAAGCTTGCAGAAATTTTCTTGCCTGGAACATGACTTCCCATGAAACAAAGCACTTCATAAATATTTCATGTTTTCCTTGAGCACCCTTCATGGTAGGGATCAAATAATGCCAGATCAATTTTCCCAAAAGAAAAGATGAAGTATCCTGAGTTTAGATTGAAGACTCAGAGGTTGTATCACAGAAAGGTCACAGAGAAGCACTTGACCAGATCGTTCCTCCAGGGTCTCTGCAGTCCCCACTCCATCCCTTGAAACTTCTCAATCTGGAGAGGTAGGAAAGACGTTCATCTAGCAAAAGACTTGGGCTTTAATCCTGATAATGACTTTGGAACGTGCCTCTGCTGAATGTCATTTAACAAGCTGTAGAATGATCTGTGCATAGTTCCGTGTTTTGTAGGTATGAGTATTAGATGTGAAAATTTGCCCAAAGATACTGTTTAGTATGCTGTTTTCTTATGTCCCCTAAGGCTAAGCCAACCAGCTCTGTTTCTACTCCAGCACCCAAATTTAGCATTCAGAAGGGAAGCTTCCAGGATCTCTGTATTATTAAGTAGTTTTAAAAAAAAAATCATTTGAGTGGTGATTTGTGCTGAATGAACACAGAGGCATGAGCATGTGCAGTTCAAACAACCTGTGTGACACACAGGACTAAAGACTTTAGAATTGCAAAACAGTTACCTTTAAGTGGCTATTGAGATCAAATTCCTCAGCTGCAAAAGATAATTTATGAAGTTAGTTCAAAAACTGCCATTAGGGCCCAATTTATAAACTTAATA
The DNA here is from genome assembly GCA_004363535.1 of Dasyprocta punctata. Taxonomy (NCBI): domain Eukaryota; kingdom Metazoa; phylum Chordata; class Mammalia; order Rodentia; family Dasyproctidae; genus Dasyprocta; species Dasyprocta punctata. The sequence goes on along the minus strand of RJWM01005918.1, from coordinate 19,749 downwards.
ACGCCAGTATATCTATCACTACACATTGCGTGATATTTTTTAATTAGAAGAGAAAGAAAAAGTGACAGACAGCAGCATTTCTTGGATAGCCTTTCTTTCTAATACAAGATCTAAATTTTCCCACTGCCAAGACAAAGTTGTCCCTAAAACTTAAATTAGAAAAGTTATTGAAATGTTTTTAATTTCAGATTTCATAATGCCTCTCCTTTCCTAAAAGTTGTTCCCTGTCCCCAAAAGTTTGACACATCTCCCAAAGGGCTTGTGGTATCAACATGAAAAGCAGGAGCCTGAGGCTTTGGAGCTGGATTTTCTGCAGGTCACATGATACCTGCTTGCTGGAGGTTTGGTCCTTTGCCAAGGAGTTAGAATTACTGAGTCCAATTTGTAAGAGCCAGAATCCTCCCTGCTTTCTAGCAAGGAGGCCTTCCTTTGCACCTCGGGAAATGTCTGATGCAATGTTCTTCAAATAGCTGGCTTGCTTCCTAGGACACAGACCTCTAGGCTGGTATTGGCACAAAGACAGAGTTTAGGTGCCATGCCCATGACTGGATACATTTGCTTTGGCCAAAAGGGTCACAGAGCAACAAAAACATAACATGCAAAACTGAAAACTTCTACCCCTGATTTTCAACAGCCCAGTTCAGGTACACGTGAAAGAAATTTCAGCCATGACAATTCTGATCCCTCGCCTTCCAGAACAGGAGGACTTTTGTTTTTGGTTTCAGCAGGAGCTTATCACAGGCTTTATCCTGGTGGGTCACTTGATTACAGACGGAGTGTAATGTTGAGTTCTGAGAGCTGCATTATGAGGCATAGTAGCAGACTGAAAGCTGTCCAGGCAGGGTCACCAGAACTGTTAAGAATACCCAAAAACAACAGGTCATGGTAACAAAGAATGGGAACACTGGGGCTGTTCAATTTGGATTAAAGAGATTACTCATTTGTTCAACAAATGTTTAATCCTGTTCAAGCAATCAATTAATCAACAGAAGATTTCTTGGCCACTTGCAGTAATGTTAGGCACTATGATAAACACAAATGGAGCAATATGCTGGCTTTTTGTAAGATGTTAATCAGTTTTGTTGTTCTTGGAAGGACTGAGAAAGTCTCAGTCAAGTTTATCTCAACATTTTTTTCCTTTTATGTGCTGAAACCTTCTCATTATATCTTCCCACCAGGCATGCCCACAAGCCAATATAATGATAAGCGTTTTTCTATTTTTTCAATTCTTAGGACTGAACTTGGAGCCTTCACACTGAGCTACATTCCTGACCCTCCTCCTCCTCCACCTTCCCCTCTACCCCCTTTCCCCCTTTTCCTTTTTCTTCTCCTTTACTTTGAGACAGAATCCCACTCAATTGTCCAGGCTAGGTGCAAACTCGTGATTTTCCTGCCTTGATGATAAGCTTTTTCCCCAGTGGCTTATATATCAAAAGACCAGGTATTCATTGCTTTTGTCACGTACCAGGGACCCTGCCTGAAATGTGACTTCCCTCCTCCTAGGTGATAGTTACCAAGCTAGCCCTCCTGTGACTCAGAGCAGGACGCTGAACCATACATCTCCCCGGCAGACAGCGAGCGCTTTACTCCGGGACACTTCCAGTCTGAGGAATCGCTGTCTCACGAGGCAGCCTGTCCCTTCATTTTTTCAGAAACCATTTCCTCCTTTTGTTTGTACGCCTAAGGATCCTACTAGCTTCAGGATGTGTGAGTCTGAGCCCCTCGTGGATATAGGCGTGAAGCTCAAGTCCATTTCCCCATGGTAGGAAAAGGGTGCTGGGTGCACTCACTGCCGTGGCTGCACTGCAGAGACAGAGAGAGGATCCGCTTCTCTCCCAGGCAGCAGAGATGGTGCTTACGAGATGTGATCAAAATACATGGTGGCTTTTTAAATTTTTAAAAATCTATTGCAGTAAAAACCACATTGCCATTAGTCTCTCTTAAAATACTCACTCTAAACACACTTATCACATGCTTACTACTTTCTGAAGCAGTTCTGGAAATTGTTTTTTGTGAGCGTCTTTAAGAGGTATGATCAAAAATATGGTGAATGCTGCTTCTGAGTGCCATCCAACAGAAAAGCCTGCTCAGAAAAATACTACTGCACGTCCTCATCTCCCTGATTCACCAAATCTGGCACCGTGTAACTCGTGGCTCTTCCCTAAAGCCAAAATGAGCATGAAAGATAACTATTCTAAATCAAGTCAAGACAGTAAGGCAGCTATGACAGTGTAATTAAAGACACAAAAGAACCCCTGATTGACATGTTTTGAAATTTTGTTGTAGTTTTTTTCTTCTTCTTCTTTTTCTTTTTAACCTTGAAATAAAATGAATTGTGAAAAAAGACACAAAAGACGACTTTTGAAACTGCTTCAGAAAGTAGTGAGAATGATGGGGTAAGTGTGGTCAAAACAGGGAGTATATTTTGAGGGAGATTCATGACAATGTGTCTTTAATAACTTTTTTAAATGTAAACATTCATCATATGTTTCTTTTCTTTTTTCTTTTTTCTTTCTTTTTTTTTTTTGAGACAATGTGTCACTATGTAGTGTAGGCTAGACTTGAACTCACAGTGATCCTCCTGCCTCAGCCTTGTGAATGAGTGCTGAGATTATAGGGTGCGTCAACACTCCCAGTCCTCACAAATGTTTTGTGTACCTTTCACACCTGACTCTCTGGGGGAGTAACGCTAGTTTCTTTCCAATGTACATTCTTTATATATACATTCCCTTCTTTCAAAATATCATTATAAGGTAAGAATACTCACTGCCCAGGTAGAAAAGCTTAAAATAATTATAGGTCAAATTACAAGTCAATGTAAGTACTGGGCTAGAAGAAGCAGAAGCAGGATTCCAACCCAGTTCTGTCCCAAACTTAACACTTTTCCCCCAATACTTTATACTGTTTCTCATTCATGCTTATCAATAAACTATAATAGAAGAAAATTAATAGCTTTATTTCTAGGTAATATGTTTAATATAGAGGATAACCTTTCAGTTTGAGAAATAGTAAATTTCTAATCCTCTGGTTAGCTCATGCCAGGCACTATGGAAGAGGTTGTGACTTTGACGATGGATGTGACTAGGTCCCTATTTCAAGTTTACATTCAAGTAAGGGAAGTCAGAAGTGAGTAGGGCAATAAAGTGTTACAGACACCATGATAGAACCATATTAAGCATCCAGTGTGGGTCCAAGAGGACAGATAACTTTTATTCTGGAAAAGTCAGAAAAAACTATACTGCCACATTAAAGTCTTGAAAATTTCAGGGCCACATTAATACTAATGACACACATTTATTCCTGCACTCAGAAGGCAGTCATAAAACATCTAATGTACATTAGTTGCTGGGACACAGAAGGGTGACCAATCCTTTAACACTACCTCTGAACTCTTTCTTTTCTTATAAAAAGTGGAAACTCCTTTGCAGGCTTCTGCAGACAGTTCCAGTTCAGTTGTTACTTGGCAAAATCCAGTGAGTTAATGTTCCTGCAAATGGAAGGTAGCATATTAGAACTACCTTGTTGCAGTTATGGTGGGACCATGTGACTGACTAATGGAAGATAATGGGACTGATTCTGTTTTAGCTGTCTCATCATTGAGACACAATACTTGATACCCACAGTTTAAAGGAAAAAGGATTTAGCTTGGCTTAGGGTTCCAAGGCTTCAGTTCATGGTAGACTGACTCCAAGGTAGAAATATCATGGTAGAAGGATATGACAGAGCAAAGCTGCTTAGTTCATGGTGGCCAGGAAGCAGAACAGAGAAACAATGCCAGAAACCAAGGGGTCAGGGACCAGATACAACATCCAAGATCACACCTCCATTACCCACTCAGATGCACTCAGAAGTATGGCACACCATGTTGACATAATCAAGTTTAACCACTGATTTGATCAAGCAAGATATTCCTATTGTGCAGTCCCTGAGAGTCTAGTATGGTAAGCCTGTACTTCATTCCTGTGACAGCATAAGAACATAACCTTTACAACTATATTTAACCTTAGCTAAAATAGAAGTTTTACAAGACTCTAGTGCCTGATACCCAATAAACCCAATAAGATTCTAGAAGACAGGTTAGGGATGAAATGGAGATGTAAGATGAACCCACAATGCAAAGCTCTGGGAAAGGCCACAGAGGCAGTGATAGTTCTTTTAATAAACATTTTAATGGAAATACATGTGTTCCTCCTCAGAAGTAGTTTTCATCCAAATTACATCTCTCCTAATCTTTCAAGAAATTGCTTTCCAAATCCCATCACAAACTCATTGCTTAGGAAACCCATTATAATTTTTTAACATTATACTAGATAGGGTATTGTAGCTGACTCAAAGTTTTTCCTCCTAACAATAAATCTTAGAGTGGTTTCACACCCAAACAAGCCCAAACTTTGAGGAATGCATGATCCTTGACACATGGGGTGATGCAGGGACACCCTATCTTTGGAATTGCATCTGTCCTGGTGAGCTCTTGGGCTGTGGGAGGGATTTCAAAGCTAGCTGACAAAGAATCTAAACACTACAAGTTCAAAGGGCAGCTTAAACTGGGACCCGCAACAACTACCTCTTTTACAAATACAAAGCACAGTGGTTTTAGCAGGGGCTGATTTATGTCCCAAGCCAAACTAACTCATATTGTCCCTTAGCCAGCAATCCTGGGAATAAGTACAGGACAGGGCCAGCAGTAGAGCAGAGAACAGTAGTTTAGAACAAGTGACCATGGGTGGAGAGATACTTGAGCTAAGACCCTGCTCCCAAATGTGATTCCACTGTCTTATCTGTGAAATGACATAGTTGTGGTATCTTTCTCATACTGCAGAGACGGTGAATCTTTTAGAGACCGAGTGCCCAACTGCAACTCAAAACCCACTTATTTATCACAAAGTGCCAAACCGCAATTAAACCTGAATATCGAGGTTCTAGTTTAGAAAAACCAATTGTTATCTCGTGCTTCACTGCTGCGGTGACTTGGCTTATGTGCAGAGAGGGATCTATGTGCCCACTGTGGCATGCATGCTACCACTGTCATAGAGTATCTTAATCAGTTCAGGATGCTATAAAAATGCCATAGACTAAGTGGCATACCCATGACAGAAATTCATTTATCAGTTCTGGAAGTTCAAAGTCTGAGCACAGGATTGCAGCATGGTCAGTGCAGAAAGGACTTACATTCTGCCAACCTCTTCCCTTATCTCAGGTGGTGACAGAAAAAGAATAAGAGAATTGCTTGGGATCCCTTTCATAAAGAATAGTCCATTCATGAGGGCTCCAACCTTAATGACATTATTATTTCCCAAGGCCTCACTTCCTAATAATATCACACTGGGAGTTAGAATTTCCACATGCAAATAAGGGAGGACACATCAAGTCCATCACATAGAAATTCAAAACGATAAAGAAAAAACATGCATCAGAAAATGATACCAGGAACAATTTAGTGTATATCGCGTGATACCCCAGTCCAAGCTCACCTCCCACCATCCCTGAAGACTATCCTGGAATTCTTTAACAGATTCAGTTAGAGCATCTAGAGCTGGTACCTGAGTTACACTGGTTTCATTTCCCCAGGGTGACACCTGACCTCGCTTCCCTCCCTGTCTCCCTCAGAGTCACAGACCTCAGAATATAAATATATCATAGACATACAAGGCCAAAGTCTGAGCCTCTCCGCATGAGAGTTCTGGATAGCCTAGGCCTGGCTTTGAACTTCAGTTCTCTACCAACAACTGCGTGGAGCAATGTACGCCTTTTATATGCAGTGCATACAACCCCCCAGGGAAGGAGTTTCCTGCAGAGCGATGCCAGGGCCTGGTTCACATTCAGTGACAACATCTGTAACTGTGCAGACAGTCTGTGCAGATCCATTGTAACAAAATGGTATTCAAAACGATCAGTACCTCTAAGACAAGGAAGCCAATTTCTACAAACTGTAACATGTCAGCATGCCCGGATCAGTTAAGAATAGAGGCTTGGAGTAAGCACATACCACTTGTGAACGTCACTTAATCCCTCTGTGAACTAGTTTCCTTGTTTGTTAATGGGAATAAGAAGAGCTTCCTCTGCAGAGTTCTGTTGAGGATTAAATGTAAAGCCCTTGGCATGGTGCCTGGCGATTTGGGAGTGCAGAATGGCATAATTGAAAAAGTACAGTCTTTAGAGTCACACAGCCCCGTGCTCTGAAGCTTATGAGTAGTGCGACCTTCAGAAGTCAGAAGATGCTCACTGTCTCTGAGCCTAAGTGGCCTCACAAAGAAACAAAATAATAATTACTTTTTGGAATTGTGGTAAGACTTAAAATTGGTTGTTTAGGGCACTAGCCGAGGGCCTTGCAGTGTGAGCACTGAATAAATGCTGAATGACTGGCCAAATCTCTCTCTGTCTGTCTCTCTTCCTACCCACATTTAGATCATCAAATCATCCTACTGTACATTCACCTGCAAGAGCCTTTGCAGAAGAGGGAGCCTGTGGATCAGTGATTTCCAAATGAGGTTTCAAGCCTCCCTCCTGCAGCATCAATCAAAAGAAACTGACCTTACCTGTTTTAACACAGCGGTGTGTTAGATAAAATGTCATTAAAATATTTCTCTCTTTCAAAAAATTTTAGGTACTGATCTATGAAAAGATTTGTATGATATGTAACAGTCCAGGAAGTTGGCATCCAAATTTCATTCTTCTGCATACAGTGTGAGCTTTTACAAGCTGCTGGACTTACCCAGTTTTTATTTCCTCATTTGCGAAGTGGAGATGTATGTGAAATTCTCAGCACACATGAATTTAGTTTAGTTCCTTTTCCTTAAGAATAGACAGGAGAAAAAAATAAAGAGCAGACAGGAGAACAGAAGCCCTTACCATATGACAGCAACTCAGCGTAAGAAGTTGTAAAATGGTACAACCTGAAAGACCTATGAATTTTAATTTCTTATGTGTGTGTGTACATGCATGTGCATGCGAGGGTGTGTGTGTGTGTGTGTATGTGTGTGTGTGTGTTATTCCTAATTTTTCTGCAGACCCAAAGAGTCTATGTGTTCATTTTTGGAGATAACTATAATGATTGAAGCTGGGGAAATTATGTTCCATGCCATAGTCAGATATAAAGGAAAACAGTTTTAGGGATTACCCACCCAGAGAAGCCCTGAAAGGAGCCGAAGGAGAAGGAGTCGCAGCCACCCGAGACTGGTGTCAGGAAGGAAGGGGTCCCTGGCATCAGCTGGACCAGAGCATCTGAGGCTGGCAGACGTCCTGGTTCATCACCAGTCTCCAACCAGCACCAAACTAAAGGCAATGTACCACAACTCTTCAGGGAGAAAGGGCTGTTAGAAATGTCTCAGCTCACCCAGAAATCCAGCATCAGGACCTGGCTCTCTGGAAGCATCTGATAGCCACAGCTTTCCCCAATTCAGTTCAGTATCTAAGTGTGCAGTTCTTAGCAATTCAGTTCATCTTAGCAGGATTTCAGCTTACTTTATCATTTCAAACCTTTCTTTCACAAAGGTAAGGAGTTAAACCTGAATATCTGAGTATGAAAAAACATTGTTTTTTTCTGTTTCTCAAACATGACCACCACCTCCCTGCCTCCCACCCACTCAAAGTGAAGACTTCCTATAAAACTGAGCTCAGAAGATTGGCTTATTTCCTGTACTCAACTCTGAGGCTAGGAAGGCTCAGAGAAGTAAAGGATGCTAAGAAGCGATGTAGGAGTAGGTCTTGAAAATACTGCAGAGAAAAGAGTGGGGATAAAGAGAATGGATAGGAGAAAAAGAGACATAGGCAGAAATTGAAATTCCTGTAGAAGGATCCAGAACTGCAGCCCTACTCTGGGTGTCTCCTAGAGCAAACACAGTTTTATGTAAATTTTATGTTTTGTTTTAAATAAAGGAGAACCAAGAGAGGGAATCATAAAACGCCAAACATTTTCCCTTCTCGATTCATCCCAAAGAACCCTTTATATAACCTTACAAAAATCTTTCATACAAGAAGCTAAAATATATCCTTTGTGAAAAGCTAAATGTCACAAACATAAAATTATGGTCTCTGGGAAATCAGCACTGCTAGTTTTAGGATATAATTTTGCCATAGGAGATCAATAAGAATAGCTGCAGGGATAAACTGTTAAATAGTTCTTTAGATTGTACGCTCTTTAAAGGCAGAGACCCTGTCTAGGTTCCTCTGAATATTCAGTTTTTAAAGTAGACACTTACAAAGTGTGTACTGAATGAACATCTTCTACTCGGAAACAATCAGTCTTCACATGAATGCTTTATTGACTCTCTACAGCCTTTTAATATTGTTCCAGCTTTGTTAGGCAAGCATTGAGAAGAAAATGGAGAGACCCAGCTTGGTGCTTCTTCATTCATCCCCAGCACAGCCTCTATAAGTTTTATTTTAAAAATCAAATGAGTCTCCAATTGTCCTGTAAGTTTTCTTAGGGGAAAGTATGAAAGTGTAAGATTTAAGTGTCTAGGGTTCCTCTCACATTAGCTTCCCATGACCCAGGACCTAGTAATGAAAGGGAAAGAGATAAATTCTACTGGCTACTTTTTATAAACAGAACAAAACTACAGTTTGGGGATAAAGGAACTCATTGGCTGTCTGCCCAGGGAGAGCGCCTCAGTTTAGGTGCAGCATGCTGGGACCTAAGCAGAACAATGTAGTCCCGCTGAGCTGAGGAGCCCAAGGTCAGAGTTCAGGACTTGAGAAGTGGCTGGAGTTTCCAGGGAAAAGGACCAGAGTGGAGGGATATGTGCACAAAGGGGTTACAGAAATTGTGAGTCTACCACAAATCCTTGGCACAGGACAACATAAGCCGAACTTTACCAGATAGTGACTCCTATCAAGTCGAGAATAAAATAATAAAGTTATCATAGATAGTTGCACTGCATGACACTGGAGATACAATCCAGAAAAAATGAGACTTGTTTAGCTCCTTTTAACATGGGCATCTGATTGAGATGCAAAATATCCTGGACATGCATCTGAAACTCAAAAAAGGTCATGTCTTAGAATTAAAGAGCCCATACTAGAGTCTAAGGGACTGGTGTCTAAAAGTATGCACTCACAAGAATTGAAAAGGAGAGTTTGTAGTTCAAGTCCAATCAACTTAGAAGACCTTGAAAACAACCCCCCCCACACACACACAGGTACACACACACACACACACACTGAGTTTTCTTTGCTCCATTCCGGCAAAACATAAAATAGCCTATACAAGGTTAAACTGCTTGGCAGAACAAACCAATCATTTTTTCAAGAAGGATAAAATATTCTAGAGTGTGTAGAACATATCTTTTAAAACTTCAAATATATAAGAAATTACATATGCACAGAAACTAAAAATAAGTTCTATAGGGAGTGGAGAGCAACGTACAGAAACTTAATAATGAAGTCTATAAAGCGGACTTCATGTGTTACAGAAGTAAAATAAAGCACATGCAAATAAAGAAAAATATTATTTTAGTGAGTGAATGTCTCAGCAGAGGTGGGAGATATATAAAAGAACTAAATGCAAATTTTAGAACTAATGAGATACAATAATTGAACAAAAAATTCTCCTGATTGGCTTAGCAGGAAATAAAAAACCAAAGATTACAGGGGGAAAAGAAACAGCTGCTGAACCTGAATACTAACAGAAAGTTTGCAATCTGAATTATAGGGGGAATAAATAATTTTTTAAGAAACTGACAGAGATTCAAAGATCAAATTGCCATAAATACATGCAAAAGGAAAGGAAAGGAAAGGAAAGGAAAGGAAAGGAAAGGAAAGGAAAGGAAAGGAAAGGAAAGGAAAGGATCGGAAATAGTAGCATAAACAATAGGTTCTTCTAATGATGGGAAAATATTGACATATTGAAATTCACTAAACCCCCAAAAATGGATAAATACCAAGAAAACCGTATCACCTTCATAATCAAGATACTGTAAAATAGAAGATACAGAAAAGGGTCTTGAAAGTAGTCAGAGGAGAAAACACGAATGGTGGCTGAGTTCTCAACAGGAACAACTGTAGAGAAGTGATAACTATAAAATTGTATGTGATAACATACAATTTTATATACAGTGAAAATATTGCAGTTTTGTGTGTGTGTGTGTGTGTGTGTGTGTGTCTGGTGTTAGAGAGGGCAAAATTTCATCCCACTGCGTGTGTTCTCCAGTATTCTCAGCATCATTTGCTGAAAAGACTGACGATTTCTCCACTGAATACTCTTGGCACCTTTGGCAACAATAGTTTGCAAGCATTTATTTCTGGGGTGTATTCGATGCCTTTGGTTTATGTCTATCTCTATGCCAATGCTATGTTCTTTTTATCACTATCTCTGTGGCAAGTTTTTGAAATCAAGAATTGTGACTTCAAGAAAGAAAATCCTCCAACTTTTTAGTTCCTTTCCAGGATGTTTTGTTTTGGCTATGTAGGATCCCTTGAGATACTATATGAGTACTAGAATAGGTTTTTCTATTTGTACAAAAATGTTAATTAGAATCTTCAAAGGAATTACTTTGTAAGTTGCTTTAGGTGGTACAAGTGTCTTAATAGTATTAAGCATTCCAACCCGTAAACATGGGATTATTTATTTGTATCTTCTTTCATTTCTTTCAGAAATATTATAGTTTTCATTGTGTGAATTTCTCTCCTCCTTGGGTAATTCCTAAATATTGTATTTTTTTATGCTATTTTAAATAAAACTTGAATTTTTGAGGGGATTGTTCATTTTTTTTTTTTTTGAGAATTGCATTTAGGGAAATGTAATTGGTTCTTTGCTTACTTTGTACCATGCTATTTGAAGTTATTAGTTGTAACAGTTTGTGTCTGTTGTGTGTGTGTAAACTTCAGGTTTTCCCACATACAGGTATAGTTGTATCATCTATAGAGACAATTTTGATTCTTTTCTAATTTGGATATCTTATTTTTCTTGCCGAATTGCACTGGTTAAGATTTCTAGTACAAGCCGGGCGTGGTGGCGCACGCCTTTAATCCCAGCACTCGGGAGGCTGAGGTAGGCGGAGCGTTGTGAGTTCGAGGCCGGCTTGAGCTACAACGTGAGCACAAGGCCGGCCTGAGCTACATAGTGCGACCCTGCCTCAAAAAAACCAGGGCCAGGAGTTTGGCTCAGCAGCTTAAACACCTGTCCTGGCAGGTGCGAGATTGTGAGTTCGATCCCCGGTGCTGCAAAAAAAAAAAAAAAAAAAGATTTCTAGTACAGCATTGATCAGAGTTAGCAAAAGTAGATTATCTTGCCTTGTTCCTGATTGTATAAGGAAGGTTTTAGTCTTTTTACCCTTGATTGTGAGGTTCATTTTTTTTTCATATATGGCTTTATTAGATTCGCTACTTTTCATTATTAGTGTATAGAATATTTTTAATCTTGGAAGGGTGCTGAATTTTATCAAATGTTTCTTTTGCATCCATTGAGACAATTATGTGATTTTTCTCCACTGTGTTAATATGATGTATTACACTGACAGATTTTTCACATGGTAAATTATCATTGCATACCAGGAATGGGTTGCACTTGGTCAGAATGTTTAATCCTTTTAATAAATTACTAAATTTGGTTTGCTAGAATTTTGTTGAGTTTTGCATCTGGATTTGTATTTATCTATGCTTTTGTAGTGTCTTTGGCTTTGGCATCAGGGTAATACTGGCCTTACAGAAATATATATATATATATATTTTTTTGTTTGTTTGTTTGTTTGTTTGTTTTGTTTTGTTTTGTTTTTGTTTTTGTTTTTAACTGGGATTCGAACTGACAACCTCGTGCCAGGAAGATGCTGTGTCACTGAGCTATATCTCTGGCCCTTCATTTTTTTAGAAGTCATAGAATTGGTTCCAGCTCACCAAATATTCAGTGAAATTTACTGGTGAGTCCACTACACTTACAGATGTTTTTCATTGTGAGACTGTTTACTATTGATTCAGTTTCCTTAATATTTATAAGTATATGCAGATGTTCTATTTTTTTCATAAATTAGTTTTAGACGTTGTCATTTCTTTAGAAATCTGCCCATCTAGTCTAAGTTTTCAATTTGTTGGTGCATAACTGCTCAAAGAACTCTTATATCCTTTTTATTTCTGTAGAATTGGTAATAAGGTCCCCATTTTCATTTCTAATTTAGTAATTTCAGTGTTCTTAGTTCATCTAGGTCAAAGTTTGCTGCTTCATTCACCCTTTCAAAGAACAAACTTGATTGCTTTGGTATTATCTATTGTTTTTCTGCTCTCTATTTTTCTCAGCACTGATATTTATTATTTTCTTTCTTCAGCTGGCTATGAGTTTAGTTAGTTCTTCTATCAAATTTAAGTTAGGTTTCTGAGGTTGTTCTTTTTCAGTGTAAAACTTTATACTGTATGTACCCCTTAACACTACTCTTACTACGTCCCATTAGTTTAGTACATACATATTTCTTTCATTTTCATTCATTTCTTAATATTTTCTAATTTCCTTTGTAATATCTTTTTTGATTCATTGTTTGGGATGGTGTTCTCACAGATTTGTGAGTTGTGGTTTGTCTTCTATCACTGATTTCTATCCTTGCTGTGATCACAGAAAACTTTTTTGTGTTTTATCTGCCTTTTAAAATATATTGAGACTTAGGTTGTGATCTAACATACAATATATCCTGGAAAAGACCACATTTGGGAAGAATTTACATTCCACTGGGTTGAAAAGTGTTCTATATGTATGTCTGCAGATGTCTTTAATTTATTGTGTGTCCAAGTCCTCCATTTCCTTGTACATCTTGTCTGACTGCTTCATACACTATTGAGAGCAGGATATTGAAGTCTCTAACTGTTGTAATAGAACCGTTTCTTCCTTAAATTCACTAGGCTTTGCTTCATGTATTTTGATGGTCTGTTACTGGATGAATAAATGTTTATAATTGTTATTTCTTCTTGCTATATTGAAACTTTTATTAATATGCACTATCCTGGTCATTTGTAGCCTTTTGTGATTGATCCTATTTTGTCTTATATTACAATAGTCATCCTTGCTCTCTTTTGGTTACTATACTGTGCATACTATATTCTTTTTCACCATTACACTTTCAACTTATTTTTCCTTGGGTCTAAAGTGAATCTCCTATAAACTCCATATAGTTGGATCACGTTTATTTTTAATCCATTATGCAAATATCTGCTTTTTGATTGGAGATTTTAATCAATTTAAAGGGAAAGTAATTACTACTTAAGATTTGTTTCTATTATTTTGCTATTTGCAATATCGCTTTTCTGTCTTTCATTTCCTGCACTACTACTTTTTTGTGTTTAACTGATTTTTATAGTAAAGTATTTAAATTCCTTTCTCATCTCCTTTTGTGTACGTTTTAAGATATTTTCTTTGTGACTATCATGGAGTTCACATTAATGTCCTAAAGTTACAGCATTCTAATCCAGCTTAACTTCAACAACACACACATATTTTCCTTTAATAGCTGTCACCCTTTCAGGTAGATATAACAAATTATATCTTTATAGATTGTGTCCAAAAACAGAAACTACTAATGCTTTTTATGAAAATGTTGATTGACAAACCAGAGATACAACACTAGTTTTTAGACTAATATTTGTGTTTTTAGAATTTCTCTCAAATCACAAAGGATACAGTGGAATTACCCATTATCAATATTATTATGACACCAACGTTTGTAATTCACATATATATTAATCAGAGAACTTTATTACTTTATATAGCTTCATGGTATTATCTAGCATCCTTTTATTTCAATCTCCTTTTCCCATTTTTTGCAGGAAAGATCAAGTAGGAATGAACTTCCTCAGCTTTTGTTTCTTTTCCTTCAAGTTTAAAGGACACTTCACCAAATATAGGGATCGTGGTTCAAAGCATTTTTTTTTTTTAGCACTTCAAATATATCAGTCAACTACCTTGTGACTTACAGTTTCTGATGAGAAATCTGACAATTGTATTGAGAATCCCTTGTCTGGGATGAGTCACCTCCCTCTTGCAGCTTTCAAGACTGTCTTTTATTTTGTTTTGTTTTGTTTTGGAGTCTGGCAGTACTACAGTCTGAACTGAGCCCTTGCACTAAACCACATGCCTATCTCCTTTTTTATTTTTGAGACAAGGACACTAAGCCGATAAACTTCCCATACTGGGCTCAAACTTGTGACCCTCCTGACTCAGTCTCCCAGAGTGCTGGGATTACAGGTGTGCACCACCATGCCTAGTTGTCTTTATTTTTTGATGGTTTGATTATGTCATGGTGCTGTCTTTTTTATTTCAAAACATTCAGAATTAAATTTTTCATTCAATATTCTCATTGCCTCTCCTTTTAGGATTCCCACAATACTTATGTTAATTCATTTGATAGTGTCCCATCAGTGCCTTAGGCTCCATTTACTTCAATTTTCTTTTTGTTCTTCAGATCTGATAATCTGCCTTGTATCTTCAAGTTCACTAATTCTTTCCTTTACCTGCTCAACTCTACCCTTGAATTCCTCTAGTGCAATTTTCATTTATTATCCCTTTCAGAAAAATTGTTGTATCTTTTAAATTATTTTTCATTGTAATTTCTATTTTGTCCACTGTCTTAGTTACTTTTCTCCTGTTGCCAAGACAAAATACCTGACACCCAAAGTTAAAGGGGTAAAGCCCACAGAGAGGTTTCAGTCCATAACTGGTTAGCTCTAAGGAAGGGTCGCACGCAGAGGGGCAACAACTTAGGGTGGTGGAAGACAGAAAAAGCAACAAGAGAACACAAGACAAGTATCTTTCTGTCCCTTATATTGCATCCAGACTACTGGGATTTGGGCAGTGCCAATACAATCAGTGAACTGACCCAGCAATCGATCACCCTTAATCCAAGCATCCTTAATCCCAGCATTGTGTTATGAATCAATCACATACTCTAGATTCAGCCACCTCCAAGATAATGCTACAATTGCACGGGGGCGGGGCGGGGGGGAATCTAGATACAATCCATAACACTCACATATAGTTTTCTTGACTTTGTCCATGTATTCCTTAGTTCTTTGAGTGCCTTTAGCTATTTTAGTCTTTATCTAGTAGGTCTACTACCATTCACAGGAATTTTGTTTTCTTTCTCCTTTTGACTTTCACTTCCTGTTTCTTTGCATGTCTTGGGTGTGCACTGGTCCAAGAAAACACATACAGCTGCCGAGAGCTGAGATGGGAAGTGGGTAGCTGCTCCTGTGATAAGAGCTGAAGTTTGGTTATTAAGTTTGGTTACTGAGCAAAATTAATTGCTACTGAGCAAAATGTACATGCAACGCTTCCCTGAAAGTTGCAAACCTTTAGTCGACTTGAATTCTAAACAGCTGTATCAGACAGAATTGGCCCATGCCATTGACTGGCAAGGCAGGGAGACAAATTTCTGGCCCTTTCTACTCTGCCTTTTCCATAGAACCACCTTTTAAGACTGACATTTTAACTGTATTCCTTATGGTTAATACAGTTGAGGAGATAGTGAGCAAGTTAGGTAGAGGTGTGGAAAATATTTTTAGAAAACAAGTTATATTTTAAAAATTAAAAACTACAATGTCTGAGATGAAATACTTACAATGCAAGTGATTAAAAGCAAAGTAGAAGTTGCACAGAGGCCAGTGAACTTAGAAGACAGCAATGGAAGTGACCCAAACCACCAGTGTGTTTGGGAAAACTTCAAATAGCCTAATATGCATGAAAGTGGAAAAGTTCTCCCAAGGAGAAGCAGCAGGAGGTCTAGAAGTGGAAGGAAGCAAAGTGGGGAGGGAGGGAGGATAGGAGGTCTGCCAGGCAGTAATGGCTGAACACGTTCCAGATGTCACAAAAATCAATCTCACAGTTCTGAGAAACACAATGAACACTGAAACAAGAATAAAACTATACAAAGGCATAGCACAGCAAGATGGCCTGCAATCATCGAAGAGAGGATTTTCACTCTGGCACCAACAGTTGATGCCAGTAGCAGTGGGTGATTACATTTTCCAACATTTTAGTCTTTCATTTTCGAAACAGACACCCTTGGTCTCCCTCAGAGTTCCACGTCAGTGGCCATAATCCCTTCCTTAAGGGTCTCTGTCATGGTTGTACAGAGGCCTTCGTCTTTGGAAGCCTCTTCTTTGGGTCCATGTCCCAGCATCCTAGCGTTCTTCTTCCAGGCTTCTAAATGCTGATAACTGCACGCCTTCCCTCTGCTTCCGGTACCTAGCAGTGGATCTGGTTCCTAGTATCACCTCTGTGGTATCTCGGTAGTCTCTTTTTGCCTATTGAAGCAATTATTTATGTTCAATACTGTTACATGATGATTATATCGCATCAGAAAAGATCATAAACTTTTCATTGTACTTGTTACATGGAATGTAAAACAAGCAAAAGAAGCTAAGGAATCAGAAATTGGAATAGGGTTGGGTACTGATTATTCTCTCAGCTTCAAATCTACCCGTTCTCATCTTTGGGACTGAGGCCTTTACCGAGTGGGTGCCTGGCAGAAACCGTCCACTGAGTATGTTCCAGGTAAACAGAAGGCTTGGGGGGGGGGGTTGTCTTCATGCCCGTTTTACTTCCTGTTCCTACCAGTATCACTTAATATCGGGTCTTCCCCAAATGTTCCCCAGTAGCAGGAGCTGGCTCCAGTTAGGACTTTGTTTCTCCACACTGCCAAAAGCAGTGTCATTAGAGATGTAAGTACTAGCCAGCTGGTATACCCACCTCAGAAGTTCATATCCTAGCACCATGGAGTTTTCTGAACTATTGTCTAGATTCATTGTCTCATGAATTCCTGAAGTAAGACCACCACTTAAGCTGTGCTCCTTTCTCATAGGTTTGTTTGCCAACTTTCTTTACCCACGTTTTCCAGGTACCATTGACTGCACTCCCCAGATGTCTAGATCCAAACCAGCACCTCTCCCTCAATGTTCTAATTCCATTAATTCCTTCCCCATGCCCCCACCTCCCTAAGTGAGGTAACTGCTTTCTGCATGTATTATGGCTTTGATACAGTCCTTTGATATTTTATAACATGAAGACATAAACAACATCAATTCTCTTACTATCAGATATGCCACTTTACACACAACTTCTCTTAATGTTTTAATCTTATTTTCATCTTATTCCTGTGTTGTCAAGAGATTTTGAATAATGCTTAGCTATAAATACATGTCAGTGCTTATGAAGTGTAAAAGAGCTAAAACAAATCTCCTATCATCCCAGTGTTTGCTGTACTTCATCCGAGGGGCCATGTGATAGAGTGATGGAGACAGAAGATGAAAAGACTCCCACATTCTTCATCATTGGGGAAACTTGGCATCTAAAAGCTAAATCTCTTTATCTATAAAAATCCAACTCACAAAGTTATTGTAGAGATGTAGTAAAGCACTTATGTAGAAGTGTTTAGCAACTACAACTTATGAGTTAAATAAGTTTTCACTGTTAACAAATTTGAGTAGATGATAGCAGGAAAAGATGAAATAGGACAGGCCTAAAGGAGACACAATTGAAAGGAGTGTTCTAGAACAGTTTCCACCCACTCAGGAATAGACTAGAACCTAGTCTTATTTTCAAGTGGATCTCTATTTTTTCCTATTCCATTCAATTCTAATCCTTGGTGTACAAAACATACATCTCTTTTTTGCCAATGAGACAAAAGCCATTTATTAACATACAGCAAATACTGTTTATTGCAGACTTTCCCACTGACTCATGTGAAAAGGCACTATGAAAAATTAATGAATCTAGATCATCTCTCTAAATGGATTTATGTTAAAATATACAACATTCTTACATAACATCTGCTTTATATAGCCGAAATAATATAACATTTAATGACAAAAATCGTTTCAAAAAATAACATTTGTTGAAGGTTAAGTATCTTTCTTTTCTTTATCTAGACTCTTTCACAGGATTAAAGTACATGTGAATTAAATGCTCCTTACCAGAAAGACTTGACACAGATAAACACATAAAATGGCCCCAATATCCTTTTAACTACTTAGTTCAACATTCATAACTGAGGCCTTCATTAAGCAAAATACTGTAGTGCACACCAGCGTGGGCTATGTCCTTTGACAGATTTTGAGTGCATATAACCTCTTTCCACTTGTGCTTTCTATATATAAGAACACAGTATATATAATAGGCAGAATAGAAACTAAATCAAAATACAAGCTATGCAAGGAATTGGAATCAACAGAGTCATGACAAAGAAAATGTCTTGGGAGTGTATCACAGGTTTATGTTTGCACGTCCAAGCCCTGGCTGTGCTTTACAGTTCATTCAAATGTTTCAAAAGTTTTAAAACTGTTGGCATTAAGAACTTTACATCAGTCTATCACTGAGTATGTCAGAGGAAAAACCTAAGCAAACAGAAGTTGGCCTAAGTGAGCTGCATGACAGACACTATGGTTACAGAAAACTGAAGTTGCTGACATTGTACATCATAGTATCTCTGCTTTGCTGCAGTGAATAAATTCACTGCTGTCCAAAAAAAAAAAATCTACTTATACAATGAGATGGGATTAAATAATTAATAAAGGAAACCTCACCTCGGTAAAGTAGAAAAAAATATTTCCAAAGGTCAAAAAATTCGGCCTGAGATTTTTCAGCTTTAATAAAAGTAATGGGCCCAGAAGCCAGTTCCCTGTTTACTCGGGTATAAATTTTTTTTTATGGCAATAAATTATGTATACCAAGAAAAATGAATCTGATCTCCCCTTCAAGGCTTCTGCAAACAAAGCATGTTGAAGTAATGCCAAGAATAATGGAGTTTAAAAACAAACAAATACATGACAAATTAGTGACTGCTTCCTTCATCAAAAGACTCCACTCCTGAATCACTAGCAGCAGCACTGATTTTCTCCTGTCGTCTTCGCATAATTTCTTGCAGTTCCGAGCTGCCATTGCTATCCTAGAAAACAAACATGGTTCAGACAAGATGGTTACTGGCTTGTGTCAACAGTGGGTCATGTAATGAAAAAGCTCAGAGTAAAAATCAATTGTGATTTTCTTCCAGTATTTCCCCAGGAAAATTAATACCTTCCCTTCATGTAAGTGCAGCTTATGGACTTTACCAGTGCGTGATAACTAATACCTCTGCACTTTATAGAATTTCTTAAGGCAATTCATTCACCATGCTTTCCATTTGAACTCTATAGAAGATCAATAATGCATGTGGAATGCTCTAGATTCCTTGAAAGAGCACATGTGTATAAATAATAAAAGTTACACGGTAACTTATCAAACACTTTTCAGATCAAGGAAGATACTCATCTTCCTTTAGGAGATTTAAAAACAGGCCAAAGAAAGCTGCTTCCCTTCAGACATTTCTGACCTTCTGCTCATACTAGCTTTTTTCACTTCCCAGCCCTAATATCCCCGTGAACCTTCTTACTCTATCTCATCAACAGAAGTTCCTGGCAACACAAGTCAGAAATCAGGAAGATCAACTAGCTCTAAGCAGAGGGTGAGGTGGGAAAGTAGGAACCTGAAGACCCTCAAGCAGCCAGCCTCTGCCTCAAATCATACCAGAGAACTGGCAGCAAGAGATCATAAGGAAATAGGCAGCAAGCGTAAGTGAAAATGGCACATGGTTCATAGGAACGAACCAATTCAGCTGGAATGAAGCAATTTAGAACCTGTAAGAATATGGACTCTGTAACATATCTTTAAGAAGTAATTTACACTCTCTTAATAAAATTAGAAACTAAAATGGTAACACAACTTCTGGAGAAATTATATAATCCTTATTCATATTCAACATACAGAAAACAATCATCAAACCCTTCTATTAAATCCCCAAGATA